>JAKZHN010000039.1:101621-342898 GCA_037179335.1 Cyclaneusma minus | reverse complement strand
TTTGTCCCCGTCCCCGTCCCCGTCCCCCGTCTTCCAATTTAAAATTTACTACCAAATCCCGCGGGAGCAGCTTTCGCCTGCTTCGTGGTGGTTAACCCCCCCCCCCCCCCCCCCCAATTTCTCTCGATCCCCATTTCTCTCGCCCCTCCTGCACAACTGATTCTCTCTTGCCCCCCTACCCCCATCCCGTTTCATCATAGACCATCCCTCATGTGTACTCTGCTGTTTATCTACCGCTTTCACGAGACCGAGCCTTTTACCGCCAGTAGTCACGCTCTTGCAACTCCAGCGATTCCGGAACCGACCCAAAAGCAGCAACGGTCTCGAGCTGCCTCATCTCATCTCACTCTCCGTGGAACGTCAGTCTGACGTGCATATTTCATGCGACTCCGCTTATCGCATGTGCAAACGATGGTATTCTCGTCTCGTACTTTTGAATCCTTCAGACCCGAATTCGAGTTGCGTGATGCGCGAGGTTCGTACTATTGGAACGGAACCTATAGGATTTTTGAAGACCTAGCATGCATAGGAAAACAGATTCGAGCTCAATACAAATTGATTAACTTTCACACGGACTTGCAAGTCTCTCTTGTCTGTGGCATTTTACATTTTAGAACAAACATAGAACCAAGTGACAGCTAGCAGCGTTTCCACTTTGGAAGGTTTTAAACAAGCTATGCGTGACCAGAATTTGTGAAAATGTATTGTATCTGAACAAAAGCGATAAGCGTTGACAAACACCTGCCTCACTGACAAACATTGACCATCTCGAGAACAAAGCTGTCAAACTGCTGCTCCACCTATCGAAATCTGAAAAACACTCCACCGATTACCGAACAAAATTACCACATTGTTGTGGGGTGTATGTTGTGAAGGAATATGAGCAACAAGTCGGTCGTACAGGCCAAAGTCTCCTGATATCGTGATGGGACCGCCAAAAACGCCAATCCCACGGGTATATGAGTAGCAAGAAACGGGGATCATGAATGAAGTGACCCTCAAACGCCAATCCCACAGGTATATGAAAGCGAAAAAATGAAAACAGCGAGATCGACCACTGCCCGAATGCCCGGCGCCTGGACAGCGTGTGGAAATGTAGAAAGCAACGAGAAGACCCCAGGCCGACGCACAAACTGCCCTACAACGGACGTTCGGCAACCGCTAACCAGGACACTTCTTCCTCATCCTCGTTCTCGTCCTCCCTTGCTTCCTCTTCGGCGTCCACCTGACTCATAAACAAGCGACTCTCGTGCTCTTCTGATTCCTCTTCGGTGGCGCCATCTTTGCTCATAAACAGCCGACTCTCGTCCTCTTCTGCTTCCTCTTCGGCTTCATCTTTACTCATAAACAGCAGGCTCTCGGCCGCTTGCTGCTCTTGCTCCACCACTGTTCGCTGTACCTCTCTCCTTGTTCCTGGAGTACTTGCACGCTGCATCGCTCTCCCCATCTTCCTGTTGATAAAGGGCGGCGGGGTGTTAGACATCGCGGTCGAGACCTCTCTCGCACTTCGCCTCCTCTCCGCACCCCTTTCCACCATAGCATTCAACTCATCATGCCCCTCCACAACTTCATTGCCTTCCACATCTCCCACCCCATCAGCCTCATCGCTCTCCTCATCCTCATCCTCCCCATCAACACCCACCTCCGCAACAGCCCCCGCTTCAATCTTCTCCATCCTCTCCACAAACTCCTTTTGCAACCTTTCCAACCAACTCCTCAACGCCTCCCCCTCCAACCCTCCCTCCGCTGCCTGCTTCAGCTGCTCTCTCAGCCCCAGCACTAACCTTCTCTTCCGCGCTACGGCCAGAGCCGCACTGCTCCTCTTCTTCCTCTCCTGCACTCTTCTAAGCTCCCGACTAACCTCTTCCGCCCTCTCTACAAGGCCGTCGGGGAAATTCAGGATTCGTGCTACGGTCAAGCCATACGTGTTTTCGCTGTTATCCACTCCACCCGTGATCTTGTAATGCATCTGTAAAGTGTTGCCGTTGGGTGCTGATGTCATGAGATGCAAGTTCACAACGCCGGCGCGCTCGGACAGGATTTGCGCCAGCGAATGGAAGTGCGTGGCAAACCAAACAAAGGCGTGCGTGGAGACGAGGGCTTCGGCAATAGCGATGGCTATGGCGAGGCCATCGCGCGTACTGGTGCCGCGGCCAAGCTCGTCAATGATTACGAGGCTGTTCTTGTCTACGTTTCTGTGGTGTAGAATGTCTGGTCAATACCTGGTTCCCAAAGGTATTGCTGGAGGATGTGGCTGTCAGAGGGGAATTTGCTTACCGGAGAATAAAAGCAGTTTCGCGCATCTCGGCCGCAAAGGTAGATACGTTGGCTTCGATGCTGTCATCCATAGACACACGGGCGAAAAGCTGGTGCGTTACGCGGAAGGAGGCGTAGGAGGCGGGTACGAAAGAGCCGATTTGGGCCATGACTGTCATTAGGGCAATGGAGCGGATGTAAGTTGACTTGCCACTCATGTTGCAGCCCGTGATGATCTGGAATCGCTTCTGGGGAGAAGCATAGACGTCATTAGGGATGAATTTCTCCTTATGAGCTTTCTCGTGGACGGGGTGGCGGCAAGCTTTGATGGCTGTACTGTCTCCTAATTCGGGCCGCACATAGTCATGCTGGGTTGCCAGCTGAGCGAAAGCTGCCAACATGTCGAGAAGAGAAATGCTGTCGCTAATCTTGAAGAGCGTGTGTGTGTGTGCTGTTAGGTCATCGAGAAGCTGGGCCACCAGGGTGTCACTTGACATAAGAATCTCCTGATGCGAGTCCTCGAGACGCTGATTTAACTTGACTAGATCCAAGGTCTGGCACTCGATGTATCCCTTCTTGCGGTAGCGATTGATGAGTACCTCGGGGAGAGACTGGCCTTCAAAACTGTTTTCTGAAACGCGCAGAAAGTAGTGTCGTGCAGTATCATAGCGGGTTTCTGCTTGCATTTCATGTTTCCCTTGAAATTATGTTAGTATGCAGAGACTGAGAGGGGGGTTCAAGGGAAACCACCATTGATGTCCGTGACATGTTGATGGACATCAGCTGTTGCCTCTTTGAAGGTTTGTCGTGCTACATCGAGAAAGCCGTTGACGCCAGACTAGAGCATGATAAATATCCGTAGCTCGACTGGAAACTAGAGGGGAAAAGGACTGACCTTGACCGCGAAAGTTCTCTGGTTCTTCAAGTCAAGAGGAGTTGACTGATAAGTTGCTTCCTCGTTGATGACTGCTCTGATCATCTGCATTGTAGGTTCAACCTTGTCTGGATGGCAATATTCACGAATCGAGCATAGCAATTCGGATCGAGCAGCAGATAACGCCTCATGGACGTTATTGATAGAAAGCAGAAAGCTCTTCAGAATGAGGATATTATTGATAGACTGCTCAGTGAAATAGATGTCTGGTTGAGTAGGGCGAATAATCAACTAGAGAGTGTTGGCATCGTTACAGGTGCAGAAACATGAGAAGACTTACCCTTGTAAGCAGCTTATCAACATCTTGAAAGGCCTTGAGGGCTAGGTTGTGTTAGATCGTCCTTTTCGAATTCAGGGGTTCTATGCACCTTGTCTGACACCGAAGAACATCTCTTCCTTAGTGGTCAACTCCTCCAGTGCATCATAGCGGAGATCCAGGACATCTTCTTTCAGTGTGGAGGGCTGCAGGATGTTACTGCGAAGGAGACGAGATCCCATTGGCGTCTGAGTTTCATTCAGAAGCCCAAAGAGGCAGTCCTTGGATTTGGGATTGTTGATGTTCTGGATGAGCTCCAATGATTGGATGGTGGAAAGATCGATCAACATAGATCCTTCGGACGGTTGATATCTCACACGGAGGGAATGCATAGCGAAAGTCATCTCATACTTGTACTCAAGATATGTGAGAACCTAACGACGGTTAGATTTCAAAGTTGGAAGAAACGAGAATCTGCCGTCACATACAGCAGCGAAACAACAGGTGGCAAAGTAGTTACCACCAATGGCCACAGTAAGAGCCTGGACATCCTGGGCAAAGGCGAGTTGTTTGATGAAATCTAGTCCGGCGATCTCGGACCAGTACCTACGATCCATAGAAACCAGCTTGGAGCCGATGATCTGCTCCTCAATGCACGAGTACATGGAAGACTTGGCATTTGGTTGTCCGGCAGTGGAGACAATCAGGATTTCCGTGGGCTCAAACACCTGGATCTTGTGGAGGGTCTTGGAATAGAATTGATTGTCGCATATTTGGCTGATGACGGCCTCTCCGGTTGTGATGTGGATGAAGGCCAGGCCCACGGTTGGGGCAACTCCTCGGGCTTCACTTACCGCACAAATGGTTTGCTGAGCCTCTCCACCGATCACTGAACCAGCACGAGAGCGACGACCATGGCTTGATCGGCTGACAGAGTGACGCCGGCTCTGAGATTGAGAAGTACCTGCCCTGGACTGTCGGCCCTGGGAGTGAGAAGTGGTCCCAGTCTGGTTGGGATACGACGGATACGAGGTCGAGGCAGAGGTGCTATGCGATGTCGAGGGCCTGCTAATGGGTGCCCGAGAAAGGTTGAGGCCATTGAGAATGGATGGTGTCCGGATGGAAGAGTCCATGGCTGGATTGGAAATGAAGAGGCTGGATAATGAAGAGGTCACGAGAAGGTATCAGGCCGTCACTTGAGGAAATTCACGTCGAGACTTCGATGCTGTCGTTGGCCACCAAAGGACACGTCGACCTCAGATGGTGTGGAAGTGATTCATTGGTGGAGTCGGAAGAGCGTGGCAAGGAGAAAAGTGAAGATTGAAGGGAATGAGACTGGATTGGTTGAAGATGAAGAGAGACGGAGAGTTGCTCACATGATAATCCAGCGGCTGATCTTCGGATGCGAGGCTAGCGTACCAAGCGCAAGGCTGAAATTTTTTACCCACTTCTGCATCTTTCCCCAGGTCATCTTCCAACATTTCCCATCCTCAACCTCACCGAATTTCTCACCTTCAGAGTCCCCATCATACCGAAATCATGGCGACTGTACTCCCACCCCCAAGCAAGCGCCAAAAGCTGGATGCTTTGGTGAAATCGAGGACGCAACAAGATGTCGAAGAAGTCCCGGCCGACGCTGGCCAATTGCGAGTCCGATTCATCGATGCCACGACCGGAGAGCCCAGTATTGAGGGCCATATCATGGTCTCGGTGGCCGATGCGGACCCGAAGAAACTGGCCTTGCTCCTGAATACCCTGAAGGGACGGGTAGGTCATATCTCCCAAGTTGTTTGGATTGTTCCAAAGTACCTGGATTATTCCAAGTTACCTGGATTAGTCCGAGTTATTTGAATGATTTCAAGCTACCTGGATTATTCCGAATTACTTGGATTATTCCGAATTACTTGGATTATTCAAATTATTTTGATTGTTCCAAGATCCTTGGATGATTCTCAAGTACTTGGACTGTACCAAGTATTCGACCGCGCTCTTGAGTGTTGCATTCAATCAAATTTGCTGAATGTTATTCAAGTCACTGACCGAAGACAGGATAAATCCGACCACCTTTCCTACCGCTTTGCCCTCAACAACGCAGAGGGTGTACCAGAGGAGCAAATTACCGCCGAAACGCCCTACAAATTATGGAAGCAACTGACCGCACCAGGCGCCACTGGACTGGAGTTGGACTTGAATATCACTGCAAGCGAACAAGCTGTTTTCAAGGTACAGGCGGTTTCCAGGTGTTCGGCGTCGATATCGGGCCATGGAGAAGCCATTCTCGCAACACAATTTTCTCCCCGAACTTCGTCGAGAATGGTCACGGGCAGCGGCGACAACACTGCCAGGATATGGGATTGCGACACTGGAACGCCAGTACATACGTTGAAGGGGCATAGGGGCTGGATCTTGGCAGTGAGCTGGGCGCCCGACGAGTCGAAGATCGCAACGGGAAGTTACGACAATTCGGTTCGTCTCTGGGACCCAAAGACTGGAAAGCAGCTGGGAAAGACTATGATTGGCCATACCAAATGGGTTCGAGCGTTGTCATGGGAGCCATATCATGCACAGAAGCCTGGCCAACCTCGTCTCGCCTCTGCTTCCAAGGATTCAACAATTCGAGTGTGGTCGGCAAATCAGCAGACGATCGAGCACGTTCTGAGCGGCCACAAGGGATCCGTTTCGTCGGTGAAATGGGGAGGCCGCGGCTGGATCTACACGGCGGCGGACGATATGATGGTGAAGATCTGGAATGCCGATGACGGCACTCTTGTTCATACCCTGAAAGCCCACGCATCGAAGATCAACCATCTTGCACTATCGACAGACTTTGCGCTCCGCACTGGCTATTTCGATCATACGTCAAAAGAGCCAGCCACTGATGAGGAGAAGGTGAAGAAGGCAGAGGAGCGTTTTATGAAAGCGGCGAGCATTGGAGGTGAAGTTGTTGAGCGTCTGGTATCCGCCAGTGACGACTTCACTATGCACTTGTGGGAGCCATCAAAATCTCTCAAGCCTGTCGCGCGCATGCATGGGCACCAAAAGCAGGTCAACCACGTCACGTTTTCGCCAGACGGGACCTTGATAGCCTCGTCGGGGTTCGACAACCATACGAAGATCTGGAACGCAAGAGACGGCAAGTTCATCAACACTCTGCGGGGTCATGTCGCCCCTGTCTACCAATGCGCCTTTAGTGCCGATTCGAGACTGCTTGTCACGGCCAGCAAAGATACTACCCTGAAAGTCTGGAGCATGAACACGTACAAGCTGGCAAATGGTATGTAATTTCTTATTGTCGATCTTGCCTCAGATGAGTTTGAGTTTACCGGGACGTTGCCGCAACCGTGTTGGGCCCCCAGCTAGGCTTGGGCATCTATCACAGCTAACACGACATTTCAGATCTCCCTGGTCACAAAGACGAAGTTTTCGCGGTAGATTGGAGTCCCGATGGACAAAAAGTCGGTAGTGGGGGAGCGGACAAGGCGGTGCGATTATGGAGAAACTGAGACGTTCACTCAGAGAATGCGAGACGTAGTCCAAACCAAACTCATGACTTTGATGGGTTTCATCACACGAAAAAGGGCAAAACACGCTACGCAGAATCTGTGACCCATCCAATGACTCGACTCCCTTAGTATCCTTTACGCTCTTCCAGACGCAACCCCCAGCTTTCAAATGACGACTCTCCCAGTGACTCCGTTACGCTCGATCCGCACCGAAAACCCAGCTTCCAAAGCAAGAACAAACTTTCCAATCGACGCTCTCCCGCAGCACCGTCACTCATGAGCGTCTAACAACCCTCTCCCTCTCCTTGTGATAAACTCTCTCATCCCGCGGCCCACCCGATCTCGACGACCGGGGCCTAGGCGCTTCCACATAGCGATATGTATCATACTCCGGAATCACGGGGCGCTTGTATATCTCCCTTTCCCTCTCCCTCTCCTCAAACACACTCCCACTATCCCTCCTACTCCTCCTACTCTTCTCCGTCTTTCCACTCTTCCCCGTCCTCGCACTAGCCTCGCTCTTCGCACCATGACTCTTCACGCTCTTTGCCCTTTTTGAACCGCCGCCATCCTGATTCTTCGCCGTCTCCACGCTGATGACTTCAAATCTTTCTTGGAATTGGGGTACAGGTGCCGGACGAGGTGGGCTGGCGGCTCTGACGGTTTTCGTTTCGGTGGTGTTCACGTGTACGTGAGAGGGCATGGATGCGAGATGGGGAGAGCTGGTGGGCTTGACGGTTTTGGTTTCGGTGGTTGTCACGGAACTGTAGGAGCCGGAGGAGGTGGGTCGGTAGGCGCGCTCGGCTCGCGTGTAGACGGTGCGTTCGCGGGTTCGGTCGGGCGTGATGATGGCGACTGTTTTGCGGTTGGTGCGGTGGCGGGGAGCTACGGTGACGACCTCGTCGTCGGCGGCTGGGCGGAAGACGGCATTAGTTGCGAGGTCGTGATGGGAGAATTTTGAGTGTAGTGGAAAGAATGGACGATCGTTTGATATGTGGAAGACTCGAGCTTTACTTGAGGCTATGGAAGAAAGGGGGTGACTTACTTCCAAAACACATTTGGCGCTTATGAGGAGCCTGATCATTATGCATCTGGTGAGTCTTTTTGTAATTGTGGGGAGACATTTCTTCAGTTTAAGTGGACACAGGCGTTGATCTCAGATCTTCGTTGCACCGATGCGGGGATGTGGAGAAAGCTCTCGAATCTGCACTCACCACTCAACTTATAAAGTAGCATGCAGGGACGAATGCCGCGTCTAAGCTCCACACTTGGGCAGCGAGACGACTCAAACTTTTCATTATCGAAGTCAAGAAGCTGCAGGGCGGACGGGGAGTCTAGCAGGATTTATGCTCGAGGGAGCTGTGGGAGGGTTGGGCAGCAATCTTGGTTTATACCTTGGTTCTGACAGAGGCGGAGCAAGGGTCAACCCCGAGGGATTGGGTGACAGGTGTGGTAGAATTTCCTACACTGTAACCTCGGTTTTGCCTTTTGACGTAGCATCGTCCATGGCATCGCAGAGCGGGTGCGCCCGTTATCGCTTCTAAGCTGACGATCGCAGAAAACGGCGACTAAGGGTAGTAGAGTTCACGAGGTGCACGGGCTATGTGGGTGAGCTAGTGGGGATGAGCTAGCGGCCGCGTGGGGTGATCCACCCACAGGGTTGTGAACTTATGAAGGCTGCGATCGACTCTCGCGACTCTCGACGACCTATTTGTTCTCTTCGGACGCGTCGGGGAGATGGTGATGGAGAATCGCTCATCCTCGGAGTCGTAGGAAACAGGTAGGAGGTTGCTGAAGCGTCCGGCATCTCCTTTCCGCTCCTTAACCCAGCACTTCCTGTGTGGCTTTGGAGCCTAACCCCGATCCCCATTACTTCGGTTCGTCAACGAGTCCACCACCACCACCACCGCCCGTTTTCATCTCACCAGCCTCAATCTCCCACTCGACTCCTAAGATGGCTCCGTCCACCAACTTGAGACGCTCCGGTCGTGATCGCAAACCTAGTCTCAAACAAGCTGCCAACGACGATGCTATGGATCTGGATCAGACCATCACTGTGGGTGCCTCTAAACCCAACGTCATTGTCTCCAAGACCGCCCGTATGTCGGTCTTGCCGTCGCCGAAGAGGAGGACATCCAAGCTCCGTCCGGTCGGAGTCAGTGCTCCCAAGATAAAGAAACGTCGAGGACAACAGAAGGGGGGGAGATCGCCTGCAATCACGCATCCTCGCAGCCGCCCCTCGACTTTAAAGAAGCAGAAGAAAGAGTGAGTACCAACATTTGATTCCCCCGTGAATCCCGCTCATAGCCTTCCTACAGGTCTCCAGAGCCCGTCCGACCATTCAGATTCATGGACCTGCCTCTCGAAATCCGTGAACACATCTACAAACTTGCCATTTTGCCTCGCGAGTACCATCTAAATGGTGACCGCATTGACATGCTGCGAGTCTATCCTCTGGGAAACTATGCCGAGTGGCTTGCTCTGCGGAGTGCTCGGTCCACCGTCCCTCTCCAAGTGCAGCTCCTCCGTGTCAGCAAGAAAATCCACGACGAGGCTAGCCAGGTGCTCTACCACCAAGGCCGCTTCATCTTCCGCCACAACTACGACCTCTCGTGGTTCCTCGGCTCGCTTGGTCAGCGCTATTCCAGCATGATCGGTGATATCACTGTCATCGAGTTCAACAGCATCGATGGAGGCTGGGGTTTCGAACGTCTCTCTAAGTGTCGCGAACTCAAGAAGCTCACCTTGCACATGACCGCACCGGGCTTTCTCGAAGGCGTCTCGGGTGTTGACAGAAGCTTGGATGTGGAAAGTGCTCCGGGTATGAAAGAGCTCTTGCTCATCCGTGGACTGAATAACTTCACCATTACGCGTGGTTGCGATCTTCCACCCCACTTGATCCCCTTGGAGGCCAAGGTGTTCAAGCTGCTGAGGGAGAACCTGGTCAAGCCAAGAAAAGTGTTTTGAAGACCTACTACATCCGGTGTTATGGCGTTCCCTAGGGTTTGCACGCATCCGCAGGAATCGTCACGGTCATGGAGGAGTCCAGGATCCACCAGGCTGTTTTCATCGTCTGCGTATGCCATTCCACCATCTTCCTACACACCTCGGCAAAACTGGATGTGTGATCTTCCAGGGAATTATGGCGCACAATTTCGTTTTCGTCGTTGCACTTGTCTGGCTCTGGATCTTCAATACCCACACATTTCCAAAAGGCGTCCCCGCATCGGAAAATGGAGTTTGGGAACATGGTCCTCTAGAGAAAAGATTCTTGGGAACGCAGGGGGTTTATTTGGTTTTGGCTTCACTTGTTTTTTGCTGTGGAGGTACTGGTCAATAGGCTTTGCTGGTTGGTGCAGGCTTTTTCTATACGTGTCTGATATCTGATGGGTAACAGGTGAAAAACTCGCTAGTTCGCAGCAACAGCACTGCCCTTTCTCATACAGAGGCATACCTCACAGAAAGCCCCTGGGCCGGCTTTATAGCAATCCGGCCTTTGTGAATTTCTTCTGGCCTGTTTGTTGTTGCGATTCTGAGTGCAGAAACCTTTTGACAAACAACGAAGGTGCAGCTTGTTTGTGTAATGTGTGATGACTGGTGTGACTACAGGTCTTGCTCTACCTGTCTGTGAATGGATCGCGTTTCTGTTTTTGAGCGGATTGCTTGCAGAAGAAGGCTGTTTTCAAGACCTCTTAGCTGCATCTTAAGGATCGCCAATCAGATAGTTTCACTTTCTGCTTTCTAGAAGGTAAGTGCAACTGCAGCACTGTTATGAACTTGGCTGTAGCCACATATTTCACCTTGACTGACGATGAGGACAAGGATCGGTTATTTCGAACACGATGTGCCTGTCAATTTGAGCGTATTTGTTGTTAGGGGGAACGCGGCGGGGCGTAGTGCCCGAGAAGTCATTCGTTCCTGTAATCAGTTGCTCATAATTCAAGATCTCCGTCTTGACTGCTGATTTTCAAGTCATTCTCAGGTACTTTTCACATCTCCCAGATTAATCACTTCCACTCTGCTTTTCTTGCATGGCTCGAGAAAGAAGAGTGTCATTTCATGCCAGTTCCAGCTGTCAGCTTCTATGCTGGGATATCAGCGTCAGCTCCAGAATTTCCCCTTGTCCTATACAAAATCTGGATAATTACTCTTGGTATCCCATTGCCTGATGGACAACAGAAAAATATCTCGGAATATATAGGTTGCCCCTATTCAAATCCAAATACTGATGCTTCCTTTTCACACCTCTTAATACGTTCGGCTCTTTGAGCAAACAGCAATCCTTACAGCTTCTCTCTAGGTCCTCCTATCTTACTTGTGAGCATCTCATCCAGAGAATTTGTTTGTGTCATCGACAACCAACATGTTAAACGAGAGTCTTAACATAGGCAATGGTCGGGTTTGAGAACGACAGTGACCTGGATACTGTTGACAGGGCTCTAGAGCCCTTGATACGACAGAATTCTTGAAATGACAGAGTTTCTTGAATCGACAGAGCTTCGTGAAACGGCAGTGTTCTTGAAACGACAAAAGCCCTGAGACCACTCTACTATCAAGGCCCGGCCGAGTTCAAACTTCTACAACCAACTGCACGCCCCCAACACCACAACATCATCTCCGCATCCATCTTGCGCGCAACTTCATGTCAGCACGTGCACAAGTCCGCATCCATAACCTCGTCCATGACTTTACTTCAGCAACTTCGTCTCCGCACCACCACAACCGCACGACCACCGCCATACACACCACCATGTCCGCATCATCGGATCCGGATCCTTCGCTACCAACCAAGATGGCGGATCTCACCACTGAGGAGGCCCTCGATCTCTTGTCCTCCACCTGGGACATCGAACCTCGACGCGACTTGACACTCGGCACCCGACCACCACTCTGCAGGACAGTGTGGATACCCCCAATACCTCTGAATCAATCGAACACAATGAAGGTAAGCAAAGAATCGGGCTCCTTAAAGAAGGGTAACTAACGCCGTCGCCTAGTACTTCACGATCGAGTCCATTAAGGCGAGGCTCGTTGGCTTCGCCGCCACCCTCGCCGCTGCCGTCGCTCGCAGCGGCACCAGCACCGGCACCGGCACCGGCAACGACCAGCAGCAACGTACGACTGCGAGCATCTGGAAGGATATCTTCTCCGTTTACTTCCCCACCATGCTTGAACTCCCCGCTGGCACTTTCTTCTCCTTCGATCCAGTAAGCCTTCCTCTCCAACTTCCACAGCTTCCCCCTATCCACCTCCTTTCCAGGAAAAAAAAAGGAAAAAAGGGGGGAGAAAAAGCTGAAGCCTGCGTACAGCTTCGCTAACTGGAGTGCTATATGAAGATCTTGACAATCGGTAGCCCCCAAGCTCGCGGTGATCATGACTTTATCATCACGCAACACTTCCGCGGCCGCGCTCCCCCCACCCCATTCCAATGGCCCGTTCCCGGCCGAACCGTCAACGGCGGCTACACCCCCGGCTACCCCATCGACGCCGCCGAGCTCGCCGCCATCCTCGAGCCCGCTCTTACTTACCAAGCCATTACTTTCCTCACAGCCTCCTTCTACACCAACAATTCCCACACCACTCCCTGGTACGGTAATTCCATCTCACTGGAAGCCTTCGCCGTCATACAGCGCCAGATGAGTGAGATCGCCGGCAAGTGGCCTTACGAGCAAGATATCTTTGGCATTGTGGCGGGTGGTCTCGAGGTCGCTTTCTTCCGTTGGAATCACAGAACCGGCAGGCCTGACATTATGGCGATCAAGGGAGAAAGTGGCGCTGGCGACTTTAACATGCAGATGGGAGGTGGTGTGTCTTCGAAGTTTGGTACGGAGATGGGAGAAAGGGTCTTGCATTTGATGGACGATAAGGAAAAGGTGGACTGGATGTTGAAGTGGATTAAGCAGCATGAACCGAAGGAGAAGTGGGAGGATTTGGTGGAGGTGAGGGATAGAGGTAACTTGGTGCGAGAGGTTTCTGGTACGTGGGGTTCGTTCGGAAGTGGTGGTGGAGGTGATGGTGGTGGTGGATTGGGAGGTGGCATGGCTAGTGAGAGCTGGGACACTCTGGCCGTGGAGTTGGAGGAGGGTGGTGATGGTGAGACTGAGGGAGGCGAGGACACTGGTGGTCCGGGTGCTTCGGGAGTGGCGGGTTCGACCGGCGGAGATCGTTTCCAGGACTGGGATCTTGAGCGTGATGGCGTGTTTGAATTCGAGATGGAAGGTTAGCTGGCGCCTATGGGCTTAGATTGAGCACCTGGAGGTATCGTTTCCTCATGAGCTTCAAAAAGCAGAAGACTTGCTAGAAGCAAAGACTTTCCTAGACGTAGCTCAAGAATGAAAGTCATCACATGATCACATCACATTAAAAAACATTGTCCACAAGTGCATGCAGTATGGGTATCATTCATTCTTGCTTTCAGCCTCTCAGGCATTCTATACGCCTAAAGCTTCTTTACATCCATCCCATCCAAGCACCATTAACCAGCACTAGGACTCGCCCTCGCAGCCCCAGTAGCACCTTGCGCCTTGCCCCAAAGGCCCTTCAAAGTCTCGTCCAGCCCTTCCAGCAACTTCGTCGGACTCCACGGACTAGGCTTATACACATAATACGCCCAAACCTGTTCCTTATCCCCATGATGTCCTACAGCCCCACCATGACCAGCCCCAGATCTCCAATGTCTCTCATTCACAACCATCTTCCTTGTGTAATCATTGGCCGCCATCCACAGTTCTTTGTGCTTGTGGTAATCGTAGCAAGCGTACATAGCAGCTGCGATGAAAAAGAGGAGCGCGCAGACGAGGAGCTTGATGTAGTGTTTGCGCCAGAAGGCGTCGCGGAAGGTCGTGATGCGCTCGGGGATTGGTTGGTTGAGCGTGCGCGATTCGCGGGTTTGCGTGCCCCTTTGTTGGGTTGTGGCTCGCGGGGCGCGGCCTGGGTGGCGGTTTCGAAGGTCGTTTTGGGGCTCGGGTGCTGGTGGAGCGGGGGCTTCGGGTGGGTCGGGCTCGGCTTGGACTTGGTTGACGATTTGGATCTCGAAGGGCGCTGGAGGAGCTGGAGCTTCAGGCTCTTCAGGGACATCTGGCTCGGCTTGAATTCGGTTGCCGATTTGGATCTGGAAGGGCGCTGGAAGAGCTGGGGCTTCAGGGGCATCTGGCTCTGTCTGAACCCCTTGGTCGAGTTGGATAGGTGCTGGCTCAACGGGCGACTCAGGGGCTTCCGGCTCAGTAAATATCTGACCGCCCATTCGAAGACCGAGGGGGGCTGGAGCTTCAGGGGCTTCAGGGGCTTCAGGGGCTTCAGGAGCGTCCGGCTCAGTAAAAATTTGGCCGCCCACACGAAGACCGAGGGGCGCTGGGGGCGCTGGCAATTCAGGAGCATCTGGTTCAATAGAAGCTTGGTTGATGATTTGGGTCTGGAAGGGTGCTGGCGATTCAGGGGCATCAGTCTGGATTCCCTGGTCGATATGGATAGGTGATGGCTGAACCGGCGAAGGGGGATCTGGCTGAGTTTGAATTGATGCGTAGTGGCGGACCTCGAGGGGCGTTGGTGGAGCCGGCGATTCGGGGGCGTCCGGCTCAGTAGAAATCTGACCGCCCATTCGAAAACCATGGCGAGGCAGGGGAGCGGGAGATTCGGGAGCATCTGGCTCAATAGAAGCTTGGTTGATAATTTGGGTTCTGAGGGGTGCCGGCTGAACAGGCGACTCGGGGGCGTCCGGCTCAGTTTCCACTGATACATATCGAACGTGCTGGAGAGGAACTCGTTCTGGAATTGCAGGTGATTCTGGCTCAGTTTGAGTGGCGCTGTTTGTTGAGGAAACCGAGGGAGGCTGTAAACCAGCAGTAGTTTCGTCCTCATCATCCGAGCCTGCGTTCGAATCTCCAGAACTTGAATTTCCCCCGCTCCCTGCTTGTTCAGCAGCTTGCCGAGCCTGCTCCGCTCGCTCCAACAAATCGGCAAGATCTCGATCAAGCACCATCTCTTCACCCGGTCTCATAACAAAGACCTTGTCCAACTCATCCCGCAGCGTCTGTTCCAAGCGGATACTTGAATGGCCTTTGCGTAGGGCATGAACCAGCAAGTTCACCTTGGACATCGCTCTTTCCAGTGCCTCGTTGGCCTTCTGCAGCTCACGTGCGTTTTCTTCTTTCTGGTAGACCGCCTCTTGCTCAAGCTTGCGGGCATCCCAGATTTGAGCTTCCGCATCCTCCAACGACTTCTGTAGCGTCTCGATATCGTCTTTCTTGATATCAAGGTCCCGGGAGATACTGTTGAGATCCGAGCGTAGCTGATCGTACTCGCGCTGGCGCCTCGACTTGTCCGTCCCATGCGTCTGTAATTTTGCTTCCAGCTCAGTCCGTGCCGTTTTCTCCCGCGCCAACTGCTTCCTCAGCTCAGCGACAGCTTTCGTTTCGGCCACCAGCGCGATTTCGCTGCGGTTGAAGTCGGCTTTGATCGTCTGCGAATTTTGTTTTTCAGCTTGCAGTTCGCGGACCAGCGCCTCAGCTTTGTCTTCGGCAGCTTGTTTCTCGAGCTGCGACTTTTCTACATCATCGAGGGCGCTGGTGCGGGCGTCGTTGGCTTCCTTGGCTTTCTGTAGGGCTGCTCGAAGGTCATGCTCCAAAGACTGTATGCGCTCGGCGTCGTCCATGGTGGTAGATGCTGACGAGAGGCGGCGAGGGGGTCGATTGCCCAGTGCCGGGGAAGTGTGGACCTTGGCTCTGGAAGCTGGCTTGAGTTTCTTTTCCTTGCTGTTGACTGTGGTCGCAAGGCTGCGATGACACAAAATGCACTTGAATATGATGAGAAGCTGGCGGGAGTGTCTGGCTGGTCGAAGGCATGCTTGCTTTTCTTTGTCGTGAGGTGGGTGGAGGAGTCGAGTAGCTGCCGCTTCCGTCTGTGGTTTCCATTGTTCCACCCGCTCCCATTGTCCGACCAGCCGGCAATGGGCGACTACTAGTCACTAGTAACTTGTAACTTTAAGTGAGCGCCATTGTTCCGCCGCGATTGTTGTCAATAACCTCCATTGCGGCCAGCTGCCTTGCCCACTACCTCTATTGCTAATCGACGCCTCTGCCATTCTTCCTTCCAAGCTTCCGACGTTTATCAACCAGAGTATCATGGATTACTCTGCAATAAATCACCGGCATGCTTTCCTATTGCATTAATCGTTGTAAGTGTTCCTGATCGCTGGGACACGGGTGCATACATGTATGTATGTCAGATTCCCCAGCTTGTGTTACGCGACCCACCAGTATACCTCTCCACATTGTATGATGCTTCTATCATACCCATACATAATCCTCTCACCGGTACCCCAAGATGCAACTGTCCCACATTCCTTCCATATCACGGACTCCACAGAAAGCTATTTCAGCCACAAATATCGCAACAGAAGAAGCTTGAAATGCCATAATCATATGCAATGATGATGACCTGCTAACCATAGAGCGAAAAGCCAGACTAATACCAACCACGGCCCCGCGCGCCCACTTGCTCCTCTTGTCGGTGAGGGATCATCGGCTCCTTGATGTCGAACGCATCGATCAAATCCTCCCATAGCGCCATGTCGATCGACAGAACCGCTTGCGCCTTGGAGATGTCGTGCGCAGCCGCCTCCTCTCTCGTTCGCGTGTTCTCCTGGACCTCTAGAGCCGATTGTTAGCGTAACAGGAAGCAAAGAATTAGCGAAGATAAACTTACCAATAGTGGGTAGCCCGTCATCGTCGATGACGAGAGCGACTTTGCCATCTCGTATCAAGAAGGACACGTAGAACATGTTTTCGACCGTCTGGCCAAACGAATGGGGGTTGATGACAAACTTGAAGAAATCTAGGGCTCCACTGTCCCGGACACCGTGCTTGTCTAATATCGCTTTCGTCTCGGCATCGGTCAAGTCATCTCCAAGTGCTTCGGCTTCGGCTTCGGCAGCCATTTGATTCTGTTCCGTCACCTCTGTAAGATTTTGCATGATTTTCTTGCACATTTCCGTAGAGTTGGCGGACTCGGACTTTTCAATCTGGTCGGCTTTGAGCACTTGCGGCTGAGTCTGCGCGACGTTGTTCAGCTTGAGTCCCGCAGCCCTTCGCTGTGGCACTTTGCGAGCCTTTCTCTCGATTGAAAGCGGTCCTAGTAAGAAGCCTGGGACCGCGGGGCGGGTGTTGTATTGGAGGCAGGCGCGGCCGAGATGCTCCCAGTTCAGCGTGTCTCCTTCATCTCCAACTCCATCATCGTCACCAAACTGCTCCCTTCTTCTTCTTCGCTGTGTACCGCTTAGTCCTTGTCGATCGTGCTCGGCCTCTTGATTTCCCTGTCGCATGAATATCACGCATTTACCGAGGAATTCCTCGATGTCCACACCTTGCGCCGTGTCGCCAAGAGTAGTTCGGAGGGATTTCTTGTATGCCAGGTCCGCAGCATCGACCAGGAATCGGGAGTCGATAGTCGCGTCTGAAGTCTGTTTGACTTTTTTCGAATATTCATTCTGCTTGACAATTGCATCGTACAAGCCGGTAGATTCGGGCTGCAGGTATTCAGTGCGGTTCTCGTTCACCGTCTTGTGCACGCTGCGCATGCCTTTACGCAATGCTCGCCGCTCCTCCACACTCTGGTCCGGATCGTAGAACAGGGCGTCCACCTCCACGGGAGTCTGCTCGGTGCGTTGCCGGCGATTGGGGCCTAAGCTCTCTCCCGACCTCCGCCGTTTGCCTCGCTCGCCCATGGCAGGAGTTGGGCGCTCTGGCGGAGGCATTGCTGCGCGTTCCTTGCCCTTGTCCCTAGACCGCGGGTTCTCTTTGTCGGAGGAGTTTGAGGTCACTGGCGATGGGGACATTTGATGCTGATTTCGTCGCGCCGAGGGAGGTGCAGGGCTAGCATCATATAGATCTTCACCGTAAGCAGGCGCTGGCGATTCCGACGATTTTAGCGGGTCGCTATAGGGCGCCATTGGTGAGCAGAGCCGTTCTGCTGTTTGCGAGCGGAGAGGTCACGGTGGTGAAGTCGGTTTGTTTTGGGGCGCGGACTAAAGTTCAGCAAAGCAAAGCTGGACAAAGCGCAGGGCGTGGCCGTTCGTCAATGGCTGAGAACGGAGCGGAATGTGGCAGAGCCTCAACACTGTAGAAAACGCTGGGGGCTTTAAAAAGATGCGTTAAGAGCGTGGCTCACTCTGTCGAATACCCACTCGCGACGAAGGTGAAGAAATACAAGGGCGTTCTTCAGTTGAGAGTCAAACGTGTGTGCAGGAGAGAGAAAATGAATTGGACATACGCGACGCGCGGTGCAGCCCACTACTACTATGGGTGTGGCACGCTAACGGCCGCTTGAGATAGCACGGACCACCCTGAGCTGATAAACACCTTGGGCCGGCCGTGATGCAGTTCGAGACATCCGGTGGGAAAGAGCTGGAAGCTTTGTGAAGGTGAAGGTCGCCCGTGCTTTCGCTGCTCTGCTCCCAAATCTCGCAATTCTTGGCTTGCCTGCATGATTGTGTATTTGTATCGAACCCGTAGAAGGCGACCATCGAAGAACATGGGCCATGGATCCAGTCACCTTTGCCAGCTCCGAGGCTCTCGATATCCCTGTCAGCGTTAAGATGTTGGTGTCTTCTCCCTTTATATGCCAAGCATGCATCTAACGACACCTTTCGCAGTGTGAGCTTGGATGGCGAACAGAACCCCGTCCCCTTTTCCGTTCTCATCAAGCGGCCCGATCTGCGTCATATTGGCTCGAATCTGAGGTACATCTGCTCCTGTAGCCCGTTTGGCCTGTGATGCAACTGACGACCTTGTATAGTCCCCATTCGGATCTCTATATCACCGTCCAGCTGTGGGCAGACTCTAAACCTCTTACGGTGCCGGTTCAGACGGCATATAAGTCCTTCCGAAATGAGCGCAAGTACGTCTCGCGAAACCATACAATGGTATACAACAAGAGCTTGGTGGCTAATACCACTGCAGATGGAACGAATGGCTTACTCTCCCTATAAATTACTCCACCCTACCCTTGACCTCACAGCTCGCCATAACCGTCTGGGACCTATCACCAAGCGGAGGAGAGAACTCCTATGATCATTCCATACCCTTCGGTGGCACGACCCTTCCCCTGTTCGATAAGGAGAACACACTCCATAAAGGCCGTCAAAGATGCCGTCTATATCGTCACAGAGCCGCCGACGGCTTCGCGAACTCGACCACACCAGCCTTTCCGCCCCCTAAGCGAGGCACAGCTGAGAAGGACAAATATGCTGGGGACAAGGATGCCGAGGAACTTGACAGGCTGGAAAGGCTGTTCAAGAAACATGAGATGGCTGAACTACCGCGAGTAGAGTGGATGGATCAGCTGGTCTATCGTCATATGGAAAAGCGAGGTTTGCAGGCTTCAAGTCGGTCGCTCAAGGCTTCGCATCGACAAAGGTCACGGCAGCCCGACGCATTTCTTACCCTGGATGGTGCAGAAAAGGGCAACAATGGCGACGAAAAAGAAGAAGCACCATCTCAAGAGAATGATGCCGATGATGAATTGTTTATGCTTTTCGTTGAATTGCCTCGTTTCGATTTTCCGATCGTTTTCTCTGACCACGAGTATCCGCCACCACCCATCTCTTCCCTGCAACACATGTCATCCTCTCAGTCAGGCATCATACAAACCCCGCCACCCAACGTCGTATTTGGTCCAGGCATCAATGGTACCGGCTCGGGCGATAGTCCTTTCGGGGGTCGCCTCGTGCGGATATATGATCCAGAGGTAGGAGCCAGGGACAATCCAGCAGAAAGCAAACATCGCCGACTCGTCCGAAGCCATCGAACAGGCATTATGGACCGTGATCTACGACCGAATGCCAAAGTCAGAGACGAGTTGAACGGGATAATGTCCTACTCGCCAACTCATATCTTAACCCCTGACGAAAAAGATCTCGTATGGAAGTTCCGTCACCATCTGACTCGTGACAAAAGAGCTCTCACCAAGTTTGTCAAGTCGGTCAATTGGCAAGATCAGAGCGAGTCCAAGCAAGCTATTCAGATCCTATCGAAATGGACCGAGATCGAGATCGATGACGCGCTCGAGCTACTTGGTCCTACATTTGACAATCCCGCCGTCAGAGCATATGCAGTGGATCGGATGCGGAAAGCTGATGACGACGAGCTTCTCCTGTATCTTTTGCAGCTGGTACAAGCTCTTAAATTTGAACCCATCCAGACAGAGATCGCGGAAGACATCACAAAAGATTCATCTCTTGCACGCTTCTTGATAGCTCGGGCTACCAACAATTTCCTACTGGGCAATTATTTCCATTGGTATCTGATGGTGGAATGTGACGACAAGAGTGAGGAGCAGGGCGCTGAGTATCGCAAACTATTTGCCAAGGTCGAGTACGATTTTATGTCGGAACTAGTCAAACTCCCAGATGGTGTTGAGACCAGAAACGTGCTTCGACGGCAAGCCGAAATGATAACGGTCCTCTCCAAGATCTCCGGTGAGGTGAAAGCCTCTAGAGAAACAATACCTCGGAAGGTCGAACGAGTGAAGCAGTTCTTGGCCGATCCGAAAAACGAAATGATCACAATTGACCCGCCTTTGCCACTTCCGTTGGACCCCTCCGTTACGGTCGTGGGCTTGTATCCAGAAGAGACTTCGGTCTTCAAATCATCATTGTCACCGATCAAGATAACGTTCAAGACCTCAAACGCCAAAAGATACCCCATCATCTTCAAAACTGGCGATGATCTACGGCAGGATCAGCTCGTCATCCAGATCATCACACTCATGGATCAACTCTTGCAGAAAGAGAACCTCGATCTGAAACTGTCACCGTACAAAATCCTCGCAACAGGCGCCACAGCAGGAGCCGTTCAATTCGTACGCTCCGTGACCTTACAATCCATCTCAACAAAATACGCCAAAACCCCTGCCCTAACCTATCTCCAAGCCAATAACCCCGACAATAAAGCACCGCTCGGCGTCCGCAAAGAAGCCATGGAGACATTCGTCAAATCCTGCGCCGGCTACTGCGTAATCACCTACCTCCTCGGCGTCGGCGACAGGCATCTCGACAATCTGCTCCTCGCCCCAGACGGACACTTCTTCCACGCCGACTTCGGCTACATCCTCGGTCGAGACCCCAAGCCCTTTGCACCAGCCATGAAGCTCGGCCGCGAAATGATTGACGGAATGGGCGGTTTTGATTCCGAATACTACAGCCAGTTCAAACAGTATTGCTTTACTGCCTACACTGCTTTACGCAAGTCGTCAAATCTGATACTCAATTTGTTCAGTCTGATGGTGGATGCGAATATTCCAGACATCAGGCTGGAGCCGGATAAGGCGGTGTTGAAGGTGAAGGAAAGGTTCCATTTGGAGATGAGTGAGGAGGATGCTATAAGGCACTTTGGGAGGCTGATTGAAGATAGTGCGGGCGCGTTCTTTCCGGTTGTTATTGATCGGTTGCATGGGATTGTTCAGCATTTCAGGGCGTGAAGGATTGTGGTTGTTGTATGTTGGAAAAGGGGAGTTGTGATTGAGACGTGAGGGGCTGTTTCGTCTCGGTCCATCCCTCCAAGTTCTACGCTTGTTTTTCAGCTGGACGATTCTGCGAGGATGTACGAATGGAATGTAACATGGCTACCTACCCTACTAGGCAGCAGCAATGGTCACATGATGAAAATATGCTAGTGTGGCATAAGTGGTGTAGAAGTAGAGTAACATCATGTGGCTGCTGTCCTAAATCATGTCATTGTGATTGAACCATTCAAGGACACAAAATAAAGCATCCCTTTTCATATTGGATCCAGAATCCCCACACATACCCTGAAATTCCCCCTACATACCCTGCCTTATATTTTAAGCACTGTTTACTAATTACTTCCAAGCCAATCAAAGAGCCGATTGTCTTGTCCGCATGCCTCTAGATCTTAACATAACAATGAACTCAAAGCCATCCGGGTCAATTAAGCTAAAAAGCAACGAAGAAATCAGAAAACAATCAATTCCAAATCAAAAGCATTTACAAGAATCCAAGAGTCCAAGAGCCTACTACAAACAATTAGAGACTAGCCGCGCAGGTGCCAACATAGGAGCTCCACCAATTAGGAGTGCTCAACGCACGGTCCACTATGTGCGAATCTCCTCATCTGATGCACGTCGACTCGTCGAAGTCAATATGTTCCAAATTCAGTCCTTCCAAAAGAAAAGTGTCAACCCACAGAACTTCTTTATTCCTACCATTATCAGTTCACAGTAACAGAGTTACATGTGCTTCCGGCTCTCATCACTCACAAAAATGTTTTTTTTTCTGCTATCACCAAATCCCGCGAGATGGTGTCACCTTGGTGTCTGTTGCCCGTGGGTGAGCTTGCAGTTGCCTGCATTATCCCCGTTCACCAAGGGGATTGACTCCGATCATGAGGGGTATTTACTCTCATATTGGAGACTTCAAGAATTCCATAAGTACCCCCGCATCCTCTTCTCTGCTACATGTAGCATCCTTTCTTTCTTATCGTCCTTCCTCAACTACTCCAAGTATCAGATCTCCAAAGTCTACATCTCGTTAGTCTCTCAAGTCATCGTTTCCTTGCTTTTAGACACTACACTAGCTGCAAAAATGAGCTCCAAGGGTTCCAGCGGTAGCAACAACTTCACTCCCTACACTGTCAATAGCAGTGGGACGAACAGCCAGGTATCTATGCTTTCTCTGCCCCCTTATAGCGGCTCGTACTACTACAGCAACGGCGACGGCAGCAAATACTACAACTCTGGTTCTGGCGCGGCTAGATACACGGCGCCGAATGGAAACACGTATTACAAGTGAGCAAGACTGGGCTTGGGCTGCGGTAGGGAGAGAGAGAGGTTGGCGTTTGACCCAAGATGGAGCCACTGATAACTTGAAGGGGGAATGCCATGTGACTTGAGCATGAGGTGGTCTTTTTACTATGGAAGTGATTTTGTGAATTGTGAATGATACAGCCGATCTGGCACCATGTGATGTTGAGGATGTAGAAGGGTTTGTTGCACACCTAGTGCTTTGGACTTTTTGTACATGTAGTAATTTGGACATAACTATAGGACCTACCTTAGTCTAGAAAGTACATCACCCGATATGGGGAAAGTTGGGAATAACTCGAGCTGGCCATTGGCGATATCGCCGGACCACTTTGTTCTTGACCCGAGGACTTCACTCTCAGTCTGTCACTCTGGGGTAGAACCAAATTTGTCTACAGTTTTGGAGATGGGAAATCAGGGGTTGTTGATGGGCGTACGTCCAGAGCGAGAGAAGCAGCGGATCAAATCATGAATCATCCAATCCATGACCAGGAAGTTGCGGAAATGAGAGGTAGAACATGTGAGGAGGCAACGCCAGTTGAAGACGTCGTACGAGATTTCGATCTGGTGCGGCGGAAGGGTCGAACCCGGATAAAGCTGGTCCGGGAGCTTGTACCTGGCAGGTCCCCACCAGCCAATCAGCGTCCGCCAATCGTTAATCCCGGATTGTGCTAATCGACGCTTCCCATCGCCAATTTATTTCTTGGATCGACTCAACTCAACGCTCCTTAAAGGACGACGACTGGAGTTGACTGGAGTGACACGCTCCCGTCGTAATTGCTTTCTCTCCCCCCCTCTCATCCGCCACCATGGGTATCCTCGAGGAGGTCTACCTGCCACTGGCCGCCCAGACATCGCAGCGCGGCCTGCCCGTCACCCTGGCCGCTGCGTTCGCCGCCTTCATCGTGCTCTCGGTCAGTCTGAATGTGCTCAACCAACTGCTGTTCAAGAACCCAAATGAGCCGCCCGTCGTCTTCCACTGGTTCCCCGTCGTGGGGAGCACTGTCACCTATGGAATGGACCCCTACAAGTTCTTCTTCAACAACCGCGCCAAGGCATGTCCTCTGCCCCTATGTTTGTATATGAGAAACTAACAGCTTTCTAGTACGGTGATATCTTTACCTTCATTCTGCTCGGGAAGAAGACCACTGTGTACTTGGGAACCCAGGGGAATGAGTTCATTCTCAATGGCAAGCACACGGATGTCAACGCCGAGGACATCTACACTGTCCTTACTACCCCGGTCTTCGGAAAGGATGTGGTCTACGATTGCCCCAATGCGAAACTGATGGAGGAGAAGAAGGTATGCTAAGACAATTGCCGCCGTTGTGGCTTAGCAGAGATACTAATACTTGTCTTCAGTTCATGAAAGTCGGCCTAACCACTGAAGCTTTCCGCTCCTACGTCCCACTGATCAGCGATGAGGTCAGCAACTTTGTGAAGCGCTGCCCCGAATTCAAAGGCTCCAAGGGCACCGTCAACATCCCACCTGTCATGGCTGAAATCACCATCTACACTGCCTCTCGCACGCTACAAGGCAAAGAAGTCCGCGACAAATTCGACTCCTCCTTCGCCAAGCTCTACCACGATCTCGACATGGGTTTCTCTTCCATCAACTTCATGTTGCACTGGGCTCCTCTCCCACACAACCGCAAGCGAGACGCCGCGCAACAGAAGATGTCGCAGACCTACATGGACATTGTGCGAAAGCGCCGTGCAGCCGGTAACCCCAAGGAGAACGACATGATCTACCACCTGATGAACTCCACCTACAAGGACGGAACCCCCGTACCCGACCACGAAATCGCACACATGATGATCGCACTCCTCATGGCCGGCCAGCATTCCAGTTCCTCCACCAGCTCCTGGATCATGTGCCGACTTGCCTCGCGCCCCGATATCATGGAAGAACTGTACCAAGAACAAGTCCGCGAGCTTGGACCCGACCTGCCACCCCTGACCTACGAGGACCTTGCCAAGCTGCCCCTGAACCAGAGCGTTGTGCGCGAAACCCTGCGTCTCAACGCCCCCATCCACTCCATCATGCGCGCCGTCACCTCGCCCATGCCCGTCCCTGGCACACGCTACACCGTACCCACATCGCACGTCCTCCTTTCCGCGCCCGGCGTCACCTCCCAAATGTCAAACTACTTCCCCAACCCCATGGTCTGGGATCCGCACCGCTGGGACGATCCCTCCGCGCTCAAGACGACCGATGATGCAAATGACGAGAAGGAAGACTATGGATACGGCCTCATCAGCAAGGGTGCACACAGTCCCTACCTGCCCTTCGGAGCCGGCCGTCACAGGTGTATTGGCGAGCAGTTCGCGTACGTGCAGCTTGGCACAATCACAGCGATACTGGTCCGAGAATTCAAGTTCAAGAACTTGCCGGGTAAGGAGGGCGTTGTGCCTGATACGGACTATGCGAGTCTGTTTAGTAGGCCGATGGCACCGGCTTATATCCAGTGGGAGCGGAGAGAGAAGGCTTGAGATGTTATGACATGATTCTAAGCCGATGCCATGAAGAAGGGGGCTGCTTGTGGGTAGCGGCTTCTGAGCCAAGCTCTTCTTCGAGACTTGGAAAAATGAGACGGACCTAAGCATAATGTACGCAGGTGGCGGAGAGCGGCAACGCTTTCATAATGCATTGGCGAGGCGTTTGAAGACTGGTTGTTCTCCACTATATTAATACATACCCTAATAATGCTCAAATTCGCAGTCAAGTTCGTCAGTCACCCGTGTGTACATGTTTAGTCAAGACTCAAGCACTAGGTTGGTACCGGGTAAGCTTTGCCCATCAGCAGCCCACAGGTGCGAATTTGGACTTTTCCTGGGCGCCAAGGTCGCAAGCACATATGAACATGCCTCTGACACACACAGTATTGACACACCTACGTAAACACTAAACATGCACATCAGCAGCAAGTAAACAGAACGTGAATGAATAGTTTTCCCATATTAACTTATTTACAAGAAACACCCGCTAGCCTGCGCAGGATAATGCAAAAACGCTGTGCGGCAGATCGATGTCTGTCTAGAGGTATATACCGCTCATCTATGCAAATGCAACTCTCACCACCTCTAGGGCCTGTACAAATCCAATCCGACTCCGACACATATATACACCCCATCCAGATACTCCAGGAATACAGAGCTGGTGTGTATCTTCACAGCGCCCTGATCACGAGACCTCGCCTTTCCCGAAGTCGGTCTCTCTTGTGATATCTCTTACGGGGGGCTGCCGGCAGCTGGCTACTCAGGGGAGTGTTTGCCAGAGGCTATCCCGATATCCAGGTTTTATCGAAGAAATTGGCCTCGAGTAAATGCCAGCCCTGGATACCTATTTTGGGGAATTCCCACATGGCATTCAGCACATTTCGTGCCAGTACAGGCTGATTCAGAAAATCGCTGCACACTCAGGAGAGCCGGCCCTCTCAAAAGCCTTGTTGTAAAACTGCATCATGGCATTGTAGTGAAACAGAATACCACCGAGCACGGCAAAGTGCCACAAGTTGTGGCTTCCGCCCACGTAGTCGAAAGCGCCCGGGTACCATCGCTCGGGGATGCGAGCTCCGTACACGACAGCACCCGTGAAGTAGACGAGAATGCTCTTCGTGATAGGTGCGTAGAAATCAAGAGCCCATTCGGTGCCTCGCAGCCAGGAAAGGTAGACAAAGGGTACGAAACCGGTGGCGGCGAGGGAGCAGTAGAATGCTACGCGTACCCAGGACATGTCGGAGCGGTTGAAAAAGGGGTGCCAGGTTAAGAATACTCCGCCGACGCCGAGGAGGGCGGTGGTGCCGAGCCAGAAGCGCTGAGCGAGGGGCTCACAGTAGAAGGCTGTGTATTCGGTTGTCATGATGGAGGCTGCAATTAGCAGAGAGATGCCGGTGTAATCGACACAGGCAAATCGTTCGAGGAGCGTTTGTTCGGCAATGCCGTTCATGGTGTGCCACATGGTGCTGCAGACAAGGCACTTCACCGCAGCGATAAAGAACACTGCGGCGATGAAAACGTCGGTTTTGTTGGAGAGAGTAAAGTTTGTCGAGGTGGGGTAGAAGTAAAAGGCGATAGCCAGAAGAATCAAGCAGCCGATAGCGTGGGACCAGATGTTGACCGTTTCGTTGGATATCGAGAACATGGACTTGATGCAATCAACCTTCGACTCCGTGAAGCGGTATCCCTTGACAATGTGGGGATTCACCCGCCATGGAATCGGCAGGTCTTCGTATGAGATGAGCCGGTTCTCGCGGGCCAAATGGATCGCTTTGTGCCATTGCTCTTTGATCAACTCGACTTCTCTTTTCGCTCGCTCGATACCCTCGTCGACGACTTCTCGGGCTTGTTTCAGACCCCTGTCGACGACTTCGCGACCCTCGTCCATCAGATGGCCGGCCGCTCCGGCAAAGCCCTGGTCTCGCATTTTGTAGGCGCGACCCTCAACCTCAGCTAGAGTTGAGTCCAGGATGCTGATGCCGGTCTGGACTTTCTCGGCCAGTGTTTCTTTGGCAAGCAGGGTATCCTGATATCTCTGCTCCATGATTTCAAGCATGACCTTCGCCCTGCGCCGTCCAGCCCCTAGTACTTCGCCCGAGACTTGCGAGCATCTTGCACGAACGGCTTGCAGGGTAGAATATGCTCTCGCGAGGCTGGCGTCGATGTTGAGTGAGCTGTAAGTCTCCAGGAAATCCAGGCGTCTCTCCAGTTCGGTGAGGAACAAGTCGACCTGTGGAAGGAATGTTAGGATGGCGGAACGGTGGGAATGGACAGGAGACGTGCCTTCAACAAAACAGTTTCTTCGGCGTCCATGCTTCCGTGATCTGAAGACTTCCGGCGGGGGTGAAAGGAGGAATGACGCCGGCGGCTGGTCAATGGCTTGGCTTGGTCATGGTCGGTGCCAGAGGCCTTTGTAGAGATGGCGTCGGCGTCGTACTCGTCGTAGGACTCGAGAGTCAACGAGGTCGAAGCGCAAGGCATTGTATTTGTGGTTTATGTAACAAAGGAGAAGTGGTCGTGTCTGGTGGGGGGCTTGTTCAGCTTTAGGGGTCCTTAGTAGTTGATAAGACTGGCGCTTCGGGTTGCACGTGTGCTGCGCGAAGGAACGGAATGGGTGAATGTAGGCTTCAGGAATGAATCGGTGTATTGTCGTGCACGGGAGGCAAGAGTGGAGCGCAATTGGTGCGGAGTCTGGGCGACGATCAGAGAGAGTTGGGGGACTGGAGGGCTGACAGCGTTGGCCGGAGTCGTCACTCTTTCGTATGTGTCAGTCACTCCAGTCGTCAGGCGTTTGTTGGGGTCGATGCGCGAATCCACTCTTCTGGCGTGAGCATTGAAGGCTTTCAATGTTGTCACTGGTCAAAGAGGCGCCGATCAGCCTTATCTGCATCATGCGGAAGGGAAAGGTCGGCGACGGAAAAGGCTGTCAACTCGGGTGGCGAAGGTCAATATATCGATAAGTAGGTACATGAGATTGCCCACTTTGTCGATTCAGCCATTGATGTCAATCTTGAACCGTTTCCATGTAACAGCTGTCAATTTTGTGTACGCCGCAGTTATGCACGCTTTATGCAGCCTCCCGCCAGGTCCTACCAAGCAAATCGCCCTTGCCGTTCACCTTGCGCCAATCTCCAAACATAGTCTCGCTCAGCCCTACAGCTAAAAGGTACTTTCAGCTAACGACAACAATAACATAATACAGCAATGCCCGCGACCGATATCCTTGTCGCCTCCTCAAGCTCCCTCGACACCATGGCCATCGACACCATCGTCACCGATCCCTTCCTCAAGTCCGTGCTGGAGACCTCCACCGTGACGCGCGAGCAAGCCGTCCACCTCCTGGAGCTCGCCGCCGAGGCTACCTCTGCCAATGGCCCGCCCTCGAGAGACGCCCAACTCGCCTTCTCCAAGCAGCAGAAAATCCTGTACACCCACCTCGCCCAGCTGAGGGGCCTGCACCGCGACGCCCATTTCCGCGCCCGAGAGACGAAAGCAGAGACCGCAGAGGCCAGGTCTGAAATCGACCGACTGCACCTCCAGCTACAGAACCTTTACTACGAGCAGCGCCACTTGCAGAACGAGATAACCGCCTGCGAAGCCTACGAGTGAGCCTATCCGTCTCTGTCGAGTATTGCGGAAATCTTTTCTGACGCATGGTGCTATAGACACAAGTACCTCGAACTGCCTCTGATCCCCGTTGAAGACTTCCTGAGCCTCCATCCCGAGCATGTCGATGCCGACGAAAACGCTTTGATGATGGCCCGCATCGAGCATGAATACGCCGAACGAGAGGCCCTCGAGCAGCAAAGGCAAGGACTGCTGAAGAAGAAGCAGGGTCTTATTGCCGACAACAAGAAGAGGAAGGAGGATCTCGCTAATCTGGACAAAGACCTCGAGAAATTCATCGATGCTGCTAAGCCAATCCAGAAGACTTTTGAGAAAGTCGTTTGAGAAACAGGGATCGGTGAACGAGACTCATGATCAAAGAAAGATATTCAGGCCGCTACGGGGCCGCCCTTTCGAGCTACTGGATGCAAATTCGCAGCCGAGGTTCAGATACTCTCAGCGTTCAGATATTCTCGAATTATCCAGGTCTGAGCCATGCAGAACTCAACTGGCAGGAATGCTGTTCATGTCGAATGGTGCTGGATCCGAGTCCAAGGCTAGCTGTCGAATTTCGAAGCAGAGCACGCGAGCAAGAGTAAGACTAGAAGGTCATTATTCCACTTGGGATGAGCATCGATTCGATGAATCGCTCGTTCAAGACACGAGAATGGTCAGCGATGGTATGCCATCAGCCCCGCCCAAGCGGACGAAGAGTCAGAAAGGTAATTAGCTAGCATATACCAACTAGTGAAAGCTTTGCCGACCGCTGAAAAGGAGTTATTCCAGGACGGAAATGTTCTCCCTTTTTGCACTGTGTTGCCTGCCCTTCAGAAGTGAGTTGAGGCGCTGAGATGGATGCATTTAGACATCTTAACCTTCGTCAAGTAGTTTTCCTGTATCCAGCAGCAATGGCGGTATTCAGAGTTCCGGTACCAATGCTTTGTGTGGATATTTCTTTCTTCCCAAGTGGTGGTTAAATACCCTCGATTTCTGGTTTCAGTAACAAAGGGTTTCACACACCACATAGGTTGCGAACCCGAACTCGAGTTTCTTCGCATTTTGGATATGCGTGTCGTCTGTTTATGATACCCAATATCGTTTATATCGAATATTGTATATAAAACCAAATATCATCATGTCGACTACTGCAACTATGCCGGCTGGTGAGCCCGGAAACAGGGGCCCTCAGGTTATTGCAACATTTTGGACGCTGACTGGAATTATTACTGTTATGACTGCACTCAGATTCTGGGCTCGGCGTATGATCAGAGGCAGTGCTATTGATGATTGGCTGATGCTGGGAGCTACTGTAAGTTACGCTGATTCTGTATCGTTCTCTTCACTTTCGAGTCGGCCTCGAGAACTTCCGAAGGCAAATGGCAGGAAATCGTACAGTAGCACTGGACTCAAGGGTCCGGCTCTGCTCCGGGTATGTCATTGCCAGAGTAAAGTTAACTAACGAGGCGTTTCCTTTGCAGGCATGGTTGATAGTTGAAGCAGCAACTTCCACCTATTTAGCGGTAATAGGAGGCTTCAAACACATCTCAGCCCTCACCAACAGAGAGATCGAAGATGCGCTCAAGTGGAATTATATCGTGCAGGGTATCGTCATCCTCGCCTTCATCCTACCAAAGCTTTCCATCGGCTTCCTCATATTACGCACTATAAACCGCGCAAAGAACCGGCGATTCTACATCGTTGTCGCTCTTATGTGTATAGTGGTTGTTCTTAACATCGTCAACACCATTACCACTTACGCTCAGTGTTCGCCTCCGGCTGCGCTGTGGAAAACTACTATCCATGGCGATTGCTGGGATCCGAACGTGCAGAAGGATATTGCTTATACTAATGCCTGTGAGTAACACCGCTTTTTGGGTATTCTGGATCACTTGACACTACTGGATACTAACTGGTGCATCTTCTTTATAGCTTTCAATATCCTTACTGATTTCACGTTTGCCTTACTACCCGCTACGATCATTTACAACTTGAAGCTCCCAACGATGCAAAAAGTATCTCTAATCATATTACTGGGAATCGGTTGTTTGTAAGTTCAAGTGTGCCCTACTTTCATGGTTCATGTTTCTCTAACTTTACACATCTAGGGCCTGTATTTTCTCGTGTATCAAATTCCACTATCTCTCCCAATTAACCGCACGATCAGACGTAACCTGTACTTCCCCCCTCCCCCCGTCCCATCTCCCATCCCACCTTGATCGCCACCACCACTAACAATCACCCAGGGGATACCTACGACCTCCTAGTCTGGTCCGAAGCCGAAGCCTTCATGCTCGTCTTCTGCGGCAACATCCCCCCCCTCGCACCCTTCTTCGACCGCAGCATCCGCAAGCGCGTCGGCGGTCGTTCTTCCGGCCAGCATGCTGGCAAAGGAGGCTACACTTTATCAAATACCGCGAACAACAAATATGGTCGTACGGGTCCGGTTATTTCTACGTATGCGAAAGATAATGATAGGGATGAGGGGGTGGATGATTATGATCGCCAGATCCATGTTGTTAATAGGGTTTCTATCCATCTTTCTGATAATGGGGAGCCGGAGGAGGGGGATGCCAGGGATGTGAGGGATTCGCCGACGCAGGGGGGTCTGAATAGGTCACGAAAGTCTAGTGACGGGAAGGAGGAGGGCGCACATGGAGGGTGCAGCACTCCGGCGAAGGATTTTATTTAATTGGATAGGCTAAGTTCGAGGGGGGATTTTGGATTTGGGACAGACATGGATGCGTGGACGACATTTTGTCTGTGATTAGTGGTTGGAGTGGACTTGTCGAATTGGGGCCTCGGGGCTGGTAATTTCGTGTAACGAATTTGGGAATGAGTAAATGCGTTTTGGCACGGATTTTGATACGAAGCTGGAAATGGAATTTCGCAAGAAAGCGTGGGTATATTGGAATATATGCATTTATTTTTGGTAAAATTCATGAGATTTTGTACATGAAGGGATATGAAAGGATTCAAATCTCGATCCACAGTCCACACATAGCCTGCATTATATTTTCAGGCATTCTGCGTTTCTGCTGGAGCCAATCAGATTATCAGATCTCCAAATACGGCAGGATAAAGGGGTTTACGCGCCCTCATATTATTGTCAACTTTGACTTTGGTGTTTTGGGAGTCTGTGCTTGAGCTTGAAAGGCATCTCACAAACGGGCTCTTGACAACAAACCTCAAAGCCATCCCAATGACATTCTCTAGCTGAAAGCTTGGACCTGGTTCATAAGCTCGCTAGCTCATGCTTGAGTGGTTCAGTCTCATGCTGCACGTCAAATTTGGTATCGTGGTGTCTGAAACAAATGCTCAGCGTTCTTACGAATGCTCAATAATAGTATATACATGAAAGTCCTCCTCACACCGGCTTCGGGAGCAAACACTCAACACATCTCTTCTAAAACTCACAGTAATCATCATCATCCTCGCCCTCACCCTCACTTTCACCAGTAGCAACATCCGCACTCCCACCCGCCAAAATCTTTTCCACAGCCTTCTCCGCCACAATCATAACAGGCGCCTGAATATTGCCCGTCGGCAAATCAGGATGGATAGAAGCATCCACAACATACAAGTTATCCGTTCCCCAAACCTTAGTATCCGTGTCCACCACACTAGTACCATCATTGCTCGTCCCCATAATCGCCGTACCCACAAAGTGATCACCCTGCGTGTAATCAGCTGCTGCGACAATCGACGCACCGGTAGCTGAGCCCGAGTAAGAGATAACCGACGAGTTGCGCGCTGCGTCGAGCAGCTTGTCGATCATGGTTGCCATGTTGTCTTGGTCGGCGGCTGTGTTCATCCAAGGCTTCGTAACGTAGGTTGTAGAGCCCTGTGCGTCGATGCCGAGGACACCGGTGGATGTCAAGCCGTGGGTCAGGTACAGCTTGATGGTGACGGTGCCGGCGTCGGTCGAGCGGCACGTGCCTTGGAAGTATTGCGTGCCGTTGCTAGTTTCCATGCTAGTCCAGAAGATGAAGCGCTGGCCTGACTGCGCGAGCGGGCCGGAGCCTTGCGCGAACATGTCGATGTTCGTGGTAGAGGGGTCGGTGAATTGGGTGGAGAACATGGTGTTGTTGCTGCTGATCATGGTAGTGTTGAAGGTGAGCTCGAAGATGGGGTGGTCTTTGAGGTTCTCGCCGACTGGGAGGTCGATCCATTGGTCTTCGGATGGAAGAGTGACGGATGTGCAGCCGGACTCGACAGTTTGGATTTGCTCGGAGGGGCCGATTCCGGAGTTGAAGAGAATGCGGGGGGTGGACATGGAGCCGGCAGCGAGGATCACGGAACCGCCTTCGTTCAGGTTGATGATTTGGCGGGCACCGGAAGAGAGCTCAACTTCGACGCCGGAGATGGTAGTGTTGGTGCGCACGGCGCGGATGACTTTGGTGTTCAGGCTCATATGGAAGTTGCTGTGGGTCTTGGCAAGGGGCAGGTAGGACTTGACTGGGCCAGCGCGCAGACCGTCCTGGATGTCCCATGGTGGGTAGGAGTAGACTGCGGTCTTAGCATTAGGCTGCTCAATGGCGTCAACTTGCGAATAGCCTAGGGACTTGTTGAAGAAGGTCTCCAGCACTTCCCAGGCAGACTGGTCGTAGCGCTTGTGGTCCATGGAGGCCATGGTAGTTCCTGGGTTACGCTCGTAGAGGCGCTCAGCAGCATCGCTAACGTCAGACCACTTCCAGCCGGTAGGCCACTTGTCATCGAAGTCGGCTTCTTGGGGTCGCACGAACATCAGAGCGTTGACCATGGTACCTCCACCGAGGAGACATCCGGCCATATCGGCAGTGTCGGAGCAGTACTCGGAGGTATCGATGCTCGAGGTGGTGAGGTAGTAAGACATGCCAGGGACGTCATACTGAGTCACAGTGTCGTTCCAGTCGACAGTTGCCCGGCCACCGGACGAGTAAGTGGAGGCCTCACCACGCTCGATCAGCAGAACGGACTTGCCGGCCTCGGCAATACGCTCAGCAGCAATGATGCCTGCCGGGCCACCACCAGCGACAATGTAGTCGTATGTAGTGTTTGAAACGGTAGCAGTGACATTAGAGCCAGTGGTGCTGCAAGTAGAAGAGGAAGTTGAATCAGTTGAGTTGCTGACGGTCGCCATCGAAGCATAGGTGGAGTAGTCGGCAGAGGTAGCACTCGACAAGTCCAAGTCGAAGTCACCGTAGCCAGCGTCATGGTACTGGAAGCTAGATCCGGATGAACTTGCAGCGTTGCTGACGGTGTTTGTGCCGTAGGCCCAGCCAACAATCAGGTTGGTGGTAGAGGCGTCAAAGGTCTCGGTGTTTCCAATGCACCCTGAACAGAGGAAAGTGTAGGACATGTGCGTCGAGTTGACGTAGGTGCCATTGGAGATTGATGCCAGAGAAATGCTATCATTGCTGTAGACCGAGGGAGAAGTATACCCACTGCCATGACAGTCAGCAAAAGGAGAGTCTTCCAGATGTCTTTCGGTCGAGAACATACCTAGTCTCGCGAAGAGAGGCGACAACCGAGCCAGAGTTGGGCCAAGCAACAATCAACATACTGCCCACCATTTCACTCGTAAGGGAGATTCCTCCATAGCCGGTACCGTTGGTGGGCATGACGATTTGACCAATGAAGTCGGTCCCCACAGTCTCTGGCAACACCATACCATACTGAAAGCTTGTATCGGCATCCTGGTAAGCTTGGAAAGTAATGCCAGAAGCCGGATCCGTATAAGCGTAGGACTGAGCATATGCTCCAGCGGCGAACGCCAGGAGAGAGGTAACAGAACGCATGGTGACAGTATTTCCCTCAAATCAGGATGATAATGATATGTTCGGTCCGTGAAAAGAAGACGAGGATCTGTTTGAAAGGATTCGTGTGAAAAAGAAAGTGAAATGCTGAGGACTAGCCTAGCAATGCCGTCAAGGCGGTGGGTTGCAAAGAGCAGAAAATGAGTGACTGGAGAAAGAAAGACACCAGGGTTAGAGAGAGAAGAGGAGAAGAACTCGAGGACAGAGGCAGACGTCCATCATATGTACTGCAAGCCAACAGCCCTACCTGATCGCCAAGGGATGGGCCGGATGGACGGCTAGGGAGCTGACGACGACAAGCTTCATCAACATGAATCCAATGCTATGGCTCACCCCGCCCCATTCCACATGGCCCCGCGATCTAAGACAACGATAGCTTGAAAGGTCCAATGGAGTTGAAGTGATGCGTTTCGTTTTGCGCCTAGTCGTCCCCCCTGGGCACATATTTCGCCGTCAGCATGGCCGTCCAAGCGCCCTCTCATATTGGCACCCAAGGCGGCAATATCAAAGCCAGCCACGCGGACATGGGACAGAGTGGACCAAATTTCTTTGCTGATTTTTGAGAGCAATTATGGATCGCGCAATATCAAGGAAACGAAGGATACGGAGGAAAGCGTTTCAACATGTCTAGAAATCAATTTCAATATTCTCCGGCCGGGCGGAAAAACCCGCGCCCGGGCGAAGTGGGGCGCCACGAAACAACTTGACTGAACTTCGAACATCGAGAAGCGTCCATGTCTATGCGTTTCATGCAAATGACGATGCAGGAGAAAAGCCGATGATGAAAGCAGCTGGGGCTTAGATACAAGAGAGAATTCGAGACTCACCGGGCGCCTTTGTTAAGCTCTGACAAATCCAGACATAAGCATCTTATCCCACAAGACCTCCATGCAGCAGATCCCCCAGGTCATTTGAATACATGGGGCATAGTCCTATAATACACATTTTGCGCCATTGTCGTATACTATATCCTCATCCACAGAGCGTTTCGTTCGATCTCTCCGACAACACCACTTCCGCCCAAAGCCCACCTCTCGGTGACGTTCTTTTCGTCCACCCTTTGCCTCAACAGCCCACTCGCAGCCCAGTACTCCATCAAGCCTCTGGCCTCTTCTTTGCTCAGTCCCTTTAACTGCATGACCTTCGCCTTTTGTAAGACCTCGTACGACCTCTGATCCAGCTTCTTCCATGGATCCGGTCTCGAGATCTCCTCCTCTGCCACACCTGCTTGCCTCTCGGCCTGCCGTTGCATTGCAATGTCCACAGCATAAGTGATAGGCGAATTGCCCTTGGAAGTAGCAGCCACTATGGCACCACCATTGGGCAGCGAGGCTTTTCCGGACAAGTGGTCAACAAAATGCTTGACCAGGCTGAGGTCATGGGCATGGATCAGCTCGAAATCCGGGGTTCGGTAGTCGCTGAATTTCATGATATGGCTCAGACCGTCAAGGCTCATAAGGATCTGTGGGCGCCCGGGCGCTGTGATCTCGAACCAGAAGGCTTGGAAGACTGGCCACGCAATCTCCGGGTCACGAGCGCCGAGTTCGGCAAGGCGGGAGAGGGAAATGTTCGACTGAAGAGGAATGGGCAGGTCGTGTTTTTTCGTGACTTCCATCTTAGACAGAAGGGTGCCGTTGGCTTTGGCAATTTGGCCTAACAAGTTGGCAACATAGGTATTCTGAGAATACAGTACGGGCTTCGTATCTGGAATCGGGGCATATGCCGTGACAGCCGTCGTCAACTCCTGGGCTAAAGTGAGTCAGTCAGCGCATTGCTTCTTGTAAGCATGTCGTGACAGCATACCTTCTGGGATATTCAAGACAATCCAGCCTCTTGCATAAGCCGCGGCAATAGCTTGTAGAAGCACCATGCTCTTTCCGGTCCCTCTTGCTCCATCGATTACCAGCCTCTCGGTCAACCTGTCCTGGTGCACTCTTTCCAGCATCTGAGCAAGCTCGACCGTCTCTTTCCTGATCAGCATCCCAGGTCTCCTGAACAGACTCCATGCTTGTTTCGTCTTGAAGGCATCCACAGCCCTCAACTGATCCACCACACTTTCAGGAATTCCCTTCACCTTGGTGATGGTCGACTCTTTGGTAAGATTGGCTGTCGTGAAATCCTCTAACCACGGTACTTCCAAGGCATTGGTATTGCTCAGCACGATCCGCTTCCTCATGGCCTTCCGCTCTCCTGGTGCAGGCGGCTTTCCAGTCTTCTGAGGGGGGGCCCTCTTCTTGATCTTCAGCGTCTTCACACCTTTTCTCGATTGCACTTCGCCCTTGGCGGCCTGCTTCGGCGCTGGGAAGGATGATGCGGAGGTCGAGGTAAAGGTTCGGGCAGGGTTGTGGAAGGTAGGGTTTCGGAGTTCAGGAGAGATTGGCAGTCTCGCAGGCCGTAGCAGGCACTGCCAGCGACTTGTCGAAGCCATGGCGACGGGAATTGGCGACCTCAAGGGCTGGTCGCGTGGGTTGATCGAGGTGAAAGTCGGAGCTTCGAGATTTGAGCACCGGATAAACTGTGGCACTAGCTCCGGGCGCTAGCGGCCGCCTCTGTCGTAAATCTTCCAAAAAAGTTCAGCAAATGTCCCTCCGCGCAACGACAAGTCCAAACTCGCCATCCCAAGACAAATCCGAGCAATCGATAGCAGCCATGGAGGAATCGGAACCCAAACCGCTTCCCGTCACCGTCAACAAGCCCACTCCTTACAATTTCGACCTGGGCTTCCTCCTCTGCAGCGACCCGAATCCACTTCCTGCTTTCACTGCCGATGACCGCGAAGAAGTTCTCGCTGCCACAGCTCGCGATGGCGCCCAAGTTCTCATCAACCAGCTGCTCACCACTTGCCCCATCACCTCGACAGAAAACGGTATGCTTAAATCTTTGGAACCGAAAAAGCTTGCTAACACCCCGAGCAGGCGTCCTCCTCACCTTGACTGCTCCCTCCACCCGCCTCCCCCGCGAAAAGCCCCTGCCCACCCCCAAGCCCGAAACCACATGGCAAAAGTTCGCGCGCAAGAAGGGCATTAAAGCCAAGACCAAGGACGCACGCCAAAACCTAGTCTTCGACGAGTCAACCCAGGAATGGGTGCCCAAATGGGGATACAAGGGCGCCAACAAGAAGGGCGAGCAGGATTGGATTGTGGAGGTTGATATGGACAAGGAGAAGGCTGGCAAGACTGCTGATTCGAGGGTGTTGAAGAGAGAGGAGAGGAAAGAGAAGATGAAGAGGCAGGAAAGGAGAGAGCGGGCGAATGATAGGAAGGGACGGAAGAGCGGGAACTGAACCGCGGAGAGCGGGGCGAGATGAGGGATACTGGCGTTTCTGGTGCTGGATGGCGTTGTGCGGACGGTGTTCGCTTGTTGGCTTCGGCGTTCGAGTGGTGGCAAAATCGGCACTTACTGGCCATGTTCAATGAAACAAGCGGTATGGAGAGACCTGGTTTCGGTCCAATCAAACTTTCCATGCCAGTCATTCTCCTGACTCAAGCCAAGGAGCTTGGGTTGAATGGAATTCTATCTAGAAGAAGCACAGGAAGACTAGTCGGTTCTTTCAGCAAGCTTGCCACGTGCTATAAATTGTTTACAGTTTCCTGAAATCCCGACACCTGTATGTGGGCATTACTGACATCCAGAAACGAATATAATGTCACCTTCACCCAAATCCGAAAACCTCGCCAAATTCGTATAGCGATCTTGGTTACTTAGGCACTAAGAACTCCCACCACGAAGGTTCGCAAACTAGACAGTGGGAAAACTCGAAACAGGCGGACCGGCGACATAGTCAAATTACGAAAGCGATCTGGGCAGCAACCTGATCATTCGAGTTATATCTAGTCATTTGGGTTAATCCCAATCACTTTGGTTTATCCTAATCACCTGAGGTATCCCTAATCTCTTGGGTTATTCCAGACTTCTTGGGTTCCATATTCCCGATTACTTGGGAAATTCCCCAAGATTTTGCTTGATGTGGTGCACTGATGAAATCACCGTCGTTGCAAGTCATTGGACCGACGCCCTTTTATCGCGATGGAGGGTACAAATCTGATGGTAATGTACAAGTTCTTTTTTTTTTGATACTACCTAGTCCTATCCCTATCGTGGCTCGTGAGAGTTCTCTATGCTATGAAGATTCATGAAGTGCTCATGAATGAAAAGCGAAAGCTTCCCGAAAGCAAGAGAATCCTAGAAGCATCCCATACTAATCGTAGAAAGTAAAGCTTTTCCATCGCGAGAAAATCTCAGAAGCATGCAAACGAATCGTAGCCAGTTATGCGGAACGGAACTGAAATGAGACTGATGGATACGTTAGTGTTTTCTTGAGAAAGAGAGGGAAAGGAACTTGGGCTGGATGTGTCTGTAGGTGGGGGGCATGCTTACCGGCTTGATCAGTTGCTGGTGGCCTTCTGGGATTGGCCCTTGTTGGAACCACCCTTGGAACCGCCCTTGGAACCGCCCTTGGAACCGCCCTGGTTGGATCCTCCGTGCTTCTGACCACCACCGCCCTGGTTGGGTCCGTTGTGCTTCTGGCCGCCACCGCTCTTCTGACCACCAGCGTGCTGCGAGCCGCCGTTGTTGTGGTAAACCGGCTCGGGGCGAGCACGCTGTCCCTCGTTGCGACCTCCATCATGGCCGTGGTCACCGCCGTGGTAGGCATCCTGGCGAGGGAACCAGACGCCGCGCTCCTGACGATTGTTACCGTTCTGGTTGGACGAGCGAGGAGGGGCGGGGTGCGAGTGATCAATCGATCCCGAGCCACGCTGCTCGTGCTGTCCAGCATACTGAGGATAATACGGTCCGGAGACTCGAGGGTCATAGTTCATAGGGCTGTTGGGATCATAGGAGTTGTTGGAAACAAAGGCCGGAGCGAGGGCATCAAGAGGTCCATACTGAAGATCCACGCCGCGAACATGCGTCTGAACAGTTCCGAAACCACCGTGGGGATCCCAATGGCCACCATGGTTTGGGGCGGTGTTCATTGGGAGGCCGTAGAAACCTTGCGGAGGAGGGGGAGGAAGAGCAGGCAGAGGATAGCCGTTAGGGTATCCTGGTATCGGCGGTCCTGGCACACGGCGCATGTCCGTTCCACCGTAGTTGTAGCCTTCTTGCATCGGCACGTTGGGCTGGTAGCCGGCGGGCTCGAACTGCGGTGGCTGCGAGTAGGGGCCACGCGAGGTCGACTGGTCCATCTGCTGGACTGGGTAGGACTCGGGCATGTTGTGGTCATCATCCTGGGTCTCGCGGGCTTGCTCCTCGGCTTTCTCTCGCTCCCATTTCTCCTCCCAGCCTACACCCCAACAATCGTCCAGCAGCTTCTCCAGATAAAATGACCGGTTCTTGTAGTTTTCCTTGCGAGCCTCGGCAAGACCCATTCTCTCCTTCATATTTGCAATTTTCTCGTTGGCTTCTTTGACGTGAGAGTCAATTTCCTCGTCAGCTCCTAACGCGATGTCTGTGACCCTGCGAAGTTCAATGGAGTTGTCATCATATGCTCCGCTCATAATGGCAAGTTTGCTCTCTGTACCAGCAAGTTTGGTCTCGACGTTGCTCAACTTGGTAGTAAGCTCTGCGACTTCAGCGTTGGCTCTGGCTAAAGCCTCCTTGGTGCTGGCCAAGTCCTTCTTATCGCTCTTCGTCTCCACCTCAAGTCTCGCCAGCAAAGCTGGAATGACAGCAAACGTTGAAATGCCTTCGTCCGCAAGATGTTGCAAGAGAACGGCCACAATATCAGCGTTGAGTGGCTGGGTAGCAGGCTGTTCAGAGGCGGATCGATCAACAGAAGCGTCCTCCACGGTCTGCTGAGTAGCCGGCATCTCAGAAGTGTTCTGGCCAACAGATGCATCCTCCTTGATCTCTGGTACAACGGCAGAGGCGACGGTCTCCTTAGGGAATAGGTCGGTGGTTGGAATGACCTCGTTGATCTTCAGATCAGCAGGCAGAGAAGAGGATCGCTTGTGAACAGAGTCGGACACTGAAGGAATCTCTGAGACTTCGGATACAGTCGGGGAGGTAACGTAAACCTTGGGAGGTTGGGCAGTCGGAGCTACCTCCTTGATCTTGGGCTCATTCACCACGGCAACGGGCACCTCAGGAGACCATACAGTGGATGAACAAACGACGGGCGGCGTCATAGGTCGTTTGGGCGCAGACTGGATGATTGGAACGACGACCTCTTTGGCCTCCTTGACCTCCTTCGATGCAGTGGATGGAGGAAGGGTAACGACGGGTGGGGTCGTAGGCCGCTTGGGGGCAGACTGGATGATCGGAGCGGCCTCTTCGTTGAGCTTCGTCGCAATGGGCGGGGTGACGGGCCGCTTGGGAGCAGACTGGACGATTCGAGCGACGACCTCCTTAACCTCCTTGACCTGCTTGACCTCCTTCGGTACAGTGGATGGAGGAAGGGACACGCGAGGGACAGGTCCGACGGGAGTGTCCTTGTTGTCTTTGGACACAACAGACGTAGTGGCCGCCGGCTGTGGGAGGGATGGAGGAGCGGATGGGACTTCTTTGCACTTACCTGCGGGAATGACAGGCTTCTTCGTCTCAGGAACGGCAGAGGATTGAGCGACAGAGGTCTTGGCTACTTCCTTGGAGACGACCTTCTGGGCGGGCTTCGCAACTACTGAAGGCGCAGCGGCTGCCACCTTAGCGGTCTCCTTTCCCTTGCCCTTGGTCGCAGACTTTGCAGGCTGGGAGGCGATAGACGGTAATGCCACCTGGGGCTTGGCGACTGCCTTGGGCTTAATCGGTCCAACGGGCTTGCCGACCACAGATGGTACGGCGTCTGGGGTTTGAACGGGTTGCTTGGCCTTGCCGCTGTTGGCAACAGGCTTTGCTGGCTGAGGGGTGCTCGATGGTTGAGCCGCTGCAGTCTTGCCCACCTGCTTGGGCTTAGCCTTCTCGATGGGCTTAGTGATCACAGAAGAAACCGCGGCTGGGGTTTGAGCGGTGTTCTTAGCCTTGCCATTGGCAGTAGGCTTTGCAGGCTGAGAAGCAATCGGGGGTCGAACTGCTGGAGTCATTCCCACTTCCTTGGGCTCAACCTTCTTGACGCCCTTAGTCTTGGCGACTTCCGCTGCCTTGCTCTTCTCGCTGGGCTTCTCGGCAGCCTTGATGGGCTTGACCGCCGGCTTTGGAGGCAAAGCAACAGAGGTGCACGGAGGAGAGATTGGGCCGCTAGGGCTGGTGTTGCCCTTCGGCTCCAGTACGGGCCATTCGTGGACATTGTCGGCAGCTGCCAGATTGACAACCGGGGTACTCTGTTCCTCCACAGCCTTTGGAGTCTCGGCGGCTGCTGGGACAGCTTCGCTTGGGATGGCCTTCTTCGTGTTGTTTGGTGCTGCGACCTTGGTGTCAGCTTTGGTGGGCGGCTTCGCCAAGTGCGACTGTGTGTTGGTCGGCGTTGCAGGCACCTTATTCTCACCAACAAGCTTCTTTGACTTGGTCTTCACAACTGCGCCAAGCTCGGCGTGCGACTGCCTAACAAACTTGGTTTGCTCCTTCGACTCTGCCTTTGTCTTCGGCAGAATGCCAGCCTTGGCCTTGCTGAACGCAGTGGCAAGCTGCAGCTCGTCAACTTCATCAGCAAACTCTTCCTCTTCAGCTTCTACTGGCTTGGCAGCCAGCTCAGCAGCCCTCAACGCCTTCCTTCCAGCTCTCTTCCTTTGTGCCTTAGTAGGTCCCTTGGGCTCAGTTGGTTCGGGCTTGGTCGCAGTCTGAACAGGCATTTCAGACGCGGGCTCGGTGGGGGAGAGGGCTTTGGAATCGCTGGAGGTGCATTGAGAAGCTCCGACAGGTTGAGTCTTTGGGAGTTCGGAATCGGAGGTGGTGCCGGATGCGCCAGCTGGAGGAGTCCTAGAGATCATAGCGCCCTTTGCGACTTTGGTTGTGTTTGCGACAGCTTCGAGAGAGGCAGCGTTGCGCGAAGTAGAGGTAGCTGTGGGAGAGGCAGCGTCGTGAGAAGTAGAGATAGCTGTCGGAGAGGCAGCTTTGTCAGAGGCAGCGTTGCGCAAAGTAGAGTTAGCTGTCGGAGAGGCAGCTTTGTCAGAGGCAGCTGTGGGAGATGCAGCGTCGTGAGAAGTAGAGGTAGCTGTCGGAGAGCCAGCTTTGGTGGTGGTAGCTGGAATGGCGTTGGCTGCGCCGTCAGTGCTTGACAGCTCCGAATGCTCCTCGACCTTAGCGACTTCAAGCTGTGACTTCGACTCAGCGCACTCCGCTGTTGGCCGAGCCTGTTCGCCCTCCTCGTCCGAGTCTCCATCTTCCTCCGAAATCACTTCACCGAGCCGCTTGTTAAGCGCGGCCTCCAACTCATCCCAACTTCCACCACACCTCTTCACAATTCCCTCGTCGATGAGCTTCTGCAACCTGGCCGGCGTGATCTTCTCCAGAACCCTACAGTACATACGCTGACCCTCGAAAGTGTGGTCTGCATCTGCTTCCGTCGAACGAAATCCGAACTCGTGCTGCATCTCGCCCTTCGCGACCATCAAGCCTGGACAGCACAGGAAGTGCAGGAGCGCGTAGACTGATGGATCCTTTGCACCCTTTGGAACTCGCAAAAAGTCTTGCAAGAGAAGCCACAGGCCGGGAGCCAAGTCAAAGTCGTGTCGCTTCTGCTCGATAAGCTCCACCAGCTTCTTGTCTTGGTGGGCCTCCCAGAAGGCTCGAAATGTGCATATAGTTTCGGTCTCATCGCCGGGACTGATGGAGCGCTCCGCGAACTTCTGGTGGTATTTGAGACCCAACAAAAGTTCGCGGTACATACCAACCATCGCCCGTTGTTCGTCCGTGTTCTTACAAACAACAAAGCCGAAGCGATGGAATGGATCATCACCAAAGTCCAGAAGATCATTCTCCGGATCTGGAAGCCGTGGAAAAATCAGGCTGCTGAGCAGTCTCCAAGCTTGTCTCTTTGCTGGGGGCTTCACCTCGGTGAGTTGCTTGACCTTGTCTTCCGGTTCCAAGAAGTTGCTTGCTTCATACAACCAGTAGGACTGAAGACCCATCTCGCCGATGTACATCGTGCCGTTGCGAATGCCAGCGTCGAAGCAGGCAAGATTGCTACCACGATCCTCCTCGGGGACACCATGGAGTGTTTCCAACACTTTGTCCTGCAGATGGCCGCTCATTCTCATCTCCTCGAGGCCAGAGACCGTGATCCTGGCCTTCTCGAAGACGTCACGGTAGATGGCGAGGAGAAGGTTCCAGTTGTTATCACCGGCCAAGCCAGAAAATCCCCAATCGCTGCACAGGCCGGTATCCTTGCGCAGTTTCTCTGGACTGTCACCCCGCTTGGCAGCAACCCGAAGGCGCTCGACGCTTGTTTGGTCTTTTGGAGGATGGATGACCGACATCTTCTCGCATTCCTCGTTGCAAAAATACTCGATATCGCACTTGCTGCATTCTCGGTCCGTCTTTGAACCACAGAAACCGCAAGTCTCCGTCTCCTTTCCAATAAGAATCTCCGCTGCAAGCCTGTTGGAGTTCATGCTTGCCGGGTCCAAGCCGAAACTAATTTATCACAGGTCAGTTACAACTCAGCCCCGAAAGAGTACATATGCTTGGTGGTCGGTCACTTACTCTGCCAGGCATTGCAACATGAGGATTCGGTCGGCTCTTCTCTTGGCTTCGAGTCTGAGTCATCACAGGTCAGCTTCCAACTCAGCTCCGCGAGAGTACGAATGCTTGGTTGGTCACTTACTCGGCCACTGGGTCACTCATCAACTCGCGTTGGGTCTCGCCGGCCACCCTGAAGGCCTCTTCTTGTGCCAAGCGCTTGTGGTTGCGGTCATTCTCCATCCAACGCTGCTGCTCTTCGTCGGATCTCTTCTGCGCTTCGAGCCTGGTTGAACACATGTTAGATTCAACTCCATGGCCATCAGAGTGCGGGTACTTGGTCGCTACTTACTCTGCAATGCGATGGAGCACTGCGCCGACGATCGGCGAGGAGCCACCGTCGCCGCCGCTCTTCACGCCACTAGCCATCACGATAGAAGCTTTGTGGCCACTCTTCTTCGAGGCATCCTCGTTATTCTTGGGAATGGTTGAAGCGTAAGCTTCTCGTACTCTTCTGATGCACAGCGCGTGGTTGAACACCATGCCGCTGCCCGAGCTGCCCAAGGGGACGGAGCTCGAGCTCGGCATGCTCGCAGCTTCATTGACTGGTTGGTCGGGAGCCATTAGTGCAGGCACTGCGTTGGTCTGAGATACACAATTGTCTCTCGTAGTTGATGCCAGGTTTTTTCTCTCAAAGGAGAAGCTCTAGACGTGGGAGTTGGGAGGCAATGTGAAAGATTGGACTGAGTGCGTGTCAACAAAGTGGGGATGGTTTGTGGTCGTGAGGAAGTAGGGCAAAGTTGCTTCTGAGTGTAGCGCTTGATCTCTCGGCGCCGAGATGTTGACGCCTCTCAATCCGAATCTGTTTCGATTCCGGAGGTTCTACTGATATCAGGATCCGACGAAGTTGTCCAAAGCTTGGGCGTTCTACGAGGTTGGTGGGCTGAGCAGTTTTCCTACTAAGTCGTTCAAGACGATGAGTTCTCCGCGACGATGTCTTCCTTCTGATCCCAGATTCTTTCTTTTTGTCAAGTTCTATTACTATCAGTGTGGGGTCAGGCAGTCACCCACAGTTAAGGGGCCGCACAATGTCCAACAGAGTTGTCCGAGACGTCGAGTGATGAGTCGACGTCTCTAGCAAGAAGGGAGAAACAGAGACCCCTGAGTGATACGACGGGGATCCTCAAGAAGAGAGAGTATCAGGAAGTACAAACCCTTGAGTCACGAGAGATCCCCAAACGAACAAGAATGAGAGGGAGTAGAGCCCCTAGCTTACGACTGGGTCTCTCAAGTCAGAACGGAGATTGGGAAGCACGACTTGCTGAGTCACAAGACGAGATTCTCCAATTTTGGATGAGGGAGTACAGCCCCTGGCTCATGACTAGGTCGCTCAAGTCAGAATGAACATTGGGAAGCACGACCTCCTGAGTCAGAAGACGAGATTTTGCCGATTTTAATGAGTATCTGAAAAGCACAAACACCTGGGTAGCAAGATTGGTGGCTTCCAGGAAGAACGAATATCAGTAAGTGAAATCCTAAAGGATCGGCCAGGAGTCCCAGAACGTCCACCAGAAGTCCCAGAACATCCCTCATTTCTCGACGCAGACTCAGTCGCGAGGCTCAAGGATTACAGGGATGAGTTGGATGCTGTGTCTATGCCGTTTTGCCCCCAGATCTAGGACGAAATGTTTCAACGTTAAAATCTTCGCCGAGTTTGGCGTTTGTCAAGAAATGCATCAAGAGAGATGGAAGGAGGAGGCATGAGACTGATGATGAGGCTTTCTTCTATGGCGTGCGTCAGAGGAGGATGTCTCTCTCACGAATATGGATATAGGGCAGCACGACCTCCTGGGTAGCAAGAGTTGATCCTTCAGATAAAGACGGATACCAGAAAGCACGATCACACTGGGTAGCCAGAGTAGATCACCCATTTGACGAGGAAGGAGGTAAGACAGATAACCCCTGAGCAATAACATAATATTTTCCGCGCAGAGAAGAGGCTGACTTCTATGTCCTCTAGTACTCGTCACATGCAGTTGAACGATGTTCATAGTGAAGTGCGCGAACAGCCTTGATTCGTTGAAGGGGCTCTCCGTCCAGCCATGGTGAACATATCGCTGCACGATCTATGTGGAGAGAGAGACGGCTGGAGGGTATCTGAAGACAACTTGCACCTGATACGACTTGAGGTCTGGCAATGGTGAGGGATGAAGAAGTAATGAGCCCGCATGAGCTCTCTTCCAGAGACGTGTCTAAAATCGCCATCAGATGCAGTGTAATCGTTCACCACAAAAGACCACACGATGTGAACAATTGGACAGTCAGAAAGAAACCAACATGAACACTACTGAACAGTAACAGGGCTGGATTTCACGCGCTGGCGCCGGGGTTTGAACCCGCACCCTCTCTAGCTGACTTGGTTTGCTAGAGTGCCGTTGCATAGCTTAGTGGTCTATGCTACCCTTGAGCCATGCAAAAGGGCAACCAGTATTTCCCCAATAGGAAGAATACTGCCAATTCTACTCATAAGGCCCAGGGCCGTGACACTGAGTACATCAATCTCGGCTCGCAACTTTGAGTTACTTTGAGTGGGCTTATTTCCAGAGATAGGGACGTGAACGAGTCCTTAGATGTGAGTCGTGACTTGCTTCCTTAGATGGAAAATTGAAAACGAGGTGTGAACTTTCTCCAAGCATTTCAGTGGTCGGTATCCCTGCTTCGCATTCTGCGTCACAAACAAGTTTTGAAGTTCAGCCAGCGTCTTTCTTCTTGTCTTTATGACATTTTGTATATGCCATCTGCATCTCTGTTAATGATACATTGATACTGCTATTTCCTATGATTGCTCCGGACCAAGCATCTGTTTACTGTCTTCGGACGGTTCTTAACTTTACAGGCAGACGGAAGTGAAATCATTTAAGTCCTTCCTGTTTGCTAACCTCACATTCACAACTTTGATCTCACATCGCGCTGTCAATTTCAGAAAGAAACAGTTGCATTCGATGTTTTCTGTCTACCTACGCACCAGCAGACGACGACTGCAACCACAGAAAGGAGAAAGAAAAAGGAAACCAATTTGTTCGTGTCCGAGCCCTTGCGAGACCTCGTTGAAAAAGTACTCGATGTCGCACTTGCTGAATTCTCGCTCCGTCTTCGAACCGCAGAAACCACGAGTCTCGGTCTCTTTTTGATAGAGAATCTCCGCGGCAAGCCTGTTGAAGTTCATGCTTGCCGGGAGCGGACATATCACGCATTCTCAGCAGGCTTCGTTGACTTCGCCGCTGGCTCCACACCACGGTACCACCTTCTCCGCACCAGAACATCCTCCACACTTCAACTGCTGTCATTCCTCGTCCGAGTCGAACAACCACTCATCAGGCAGCGGTCCCCCAATCGCATCAAGACTCTCGTTCTCTCGGTACGGCGAACCCAGACGTCTCGGCGGAGGTCCCATCTCACTCACCGGCGCCACAGTCTCAGAGTCAGCTTCGGAGCCAGAGTCGACAGCAGTCTCGGAGTCAGCTTCAGCCACCGACTCCGACTCTGGCACTCTCGAACCCACCATGCCCGCTGCAATCCTCGCCGGAATGGGCAAGCCATTCGCGACGGCGAAGTTGTACTGGGTCTGGAATACCATGGCAGCCATCGGGTTGATACTGTTCGACCGTCCAGCGGTCTGAGAACGAGCTACCGGAGGTGGTGGCGGTGGCATGTCGAAGACGTCGTTGAGATCGTTGCCCGCGTCTATGGCGGCGTGTTGCCCCGTGTTGGGATTGTAAGGGGCGAGCGGGGTGTAGTGGGGCCAGGGACGGATTGCATGTTCCGTGGGTGGCCAGCGCCTGGCGATACGGGGTGTGACGAAGGGGTCGCGGGCTGGCTGACGACGACGATGCTGACGAGGCGGAGAGAGTTCGACGTGCTCGTCCTCGACTTCCGGGGTCGAGGACCGAGAGGGTGATACAAGAGAAGTGTTGTCGTCGCGAGGACTGCCGGTCTCTTCGGGGTATTTATATCTACAGGGCGACGAAAGTTTGACGACGGGTTCGTGGCATGCTGGCTCGCGGTTGGGTAGGCGAGCCGGGAGGAGTTCGAAGAGCCCGTTGCATTCGAAGAGCTCGTCCTCAGGGGTCGAGGAACGAGACGGCGAGATGAGGGGGCTCATGGGGTCGCGAGGACTATCGGTCTCCTCCGGGTACTCGGATCTGGACGGTGAGAGGAGGGGGCTGCTGGGCTCACGAGGAGTGCTAGCTTGGCGAGGAGTTGCAAGGGGCTGTGGAGTCGCGGCTCCGTCACTGTCCAGGACTTGGCCTTGATCTTGGCCTTGATCTTGATCTTGGACTCGGTCGTAAGCTCCGCGCAGGTGGCGCTCTCGGTGCTGCTGTTGCTGTGGCTGGCGGTGAGCCTTGGTCTTCGAAACAAACGCGTGGCAGTAGTCTGATATGTATCCAAGTATTCACAACAATCGAGAATATTCTTCTTCTTGAGGATATTCTTGATCATTGGGGATATTCCCATGTTTTGTTTATTGGAGGAGTCAGGAGAGTTCAGACTTTTGTTGCATAACTATACGTCTGACTACTCGAGCTACATACGTCTTCACGCCAACGCACATTCGCAACTTTCCGAGCCATATCCACGACGAATCTCTCCTTTTGCCCGGCGTCAAGAAAGCAGTCGAGCACCTAAGAAACGCCATTGCAAAGAAGCGCCTGACCGAGCTGTTGCACCTGAATGAGCCGAGTATCTCACAATGATTGAAAATCAGTACTTACAACAGGCAAAACACAGCACTCAGCAGTCTGTCCATTCTGGTCGCAGATAGATTGGAAGTCGCTCAAGCTGGAAGGGGTAGATCTCGCTGCCAGACTGTCAGTTTCTGCCGGGAACTCAGAGCTTGGGAAGGGATACTCACGAGGGCCGCAGTCCAGGGCTGCAACACCAAGCACATCGACTGAGCAGCATAGAGGCTGGGTGTCGCTGGATGGGCATCTGTACGTCCCCTGTCCTCCACCATCGCCGCCACCATGGCCGCCACCATGGCCGCCACCTGATCCCCAACTGCCTCCGCTTCCATCACCACTTCCCCCACCCTGTCCCCAACCACCGCCGCTACCCCAGCTCGGGCCCCCGCTACCCTTCTCGCACTCCTGGCATTCCTCATCGCCAGGAATAGCTGCGCCGAGAGCAGTAGCTGCGAACACAGCGCCGACGAAGAAGATACGGTACTGCATTTTTCCTGATTGTTCGTTTCGTCTCGTTTCGTCAACTTTCAAGTTTCGTTTTGGGCTCAAAATTGATCCGAGATATATTTATTGGCCTCGATAGGATGGATGGAAACGAGTTTGTTCAGATTGTCTGATACCAAGATTGAAAGAATGGAGGAAAGAAGGGTCATCTTTATACCCGTGAGGCCAGGACGCAGACTTGGTAAGTACAGGTAGAGAGGTATTCGGAATCCGGCATCTCGGAGCGGATGTTGTGGAATCCGCACTTTGATTTTTTTCATCGCTGTTGGAAGCTAATGTTACTGGAATAAAGTAGCCAACGGCATCAACGATATGATGCCAAAGCGGATACACGAGAGCTTAGCCGAGGAAATCTTCACTTGAAATTCTTCCCCGATCTTCCCGTCGTTACGAAAGTTAGTTGTCCGAAAGATTGGTGATTGGGTTTTACTCAAGTACCTATGTGTCAAGATATTTCCAAGAAGTCTTAGCAGCTGTATGGCAAGTTCATACATGCCACTATGTGTCGTAAAGATGTTCCAAGGTTCCCGGACATCGGGTGCGATCACAAGCTAAAGTGTGTGTTAACTGTAAAGCAATGGTGAAAACAGCCGGGTCCCGAAGGACGGAATTGATTATTCCTATTTTAGTACATAATGCCACTCCCCTTCTGCCTTGCGCCGTCAGCGCCCCTTCTGCCCTTCATTACCTTGGCTGAATTCCCAGAAATGCGAAATGCAGATTGAGTTTCATTCAGACGTACTTAATTAAGGTATATCACGGAAGAGAGGAATACTGTCGGACATCTCGGGCAATTCTTATTTCTTAAGGTATACGGTATACCTAAGGTAAGGTAGTTTGCCGACAATAGCTTGCTCAACCAAGTCACAATACGTCAGCAATCTCTCATGATACTATACTGCTCATGCTCATCCGCGAAGTCCGAAATCGACACAGCCACCAGCTGACAGGGCTGCATATCTAATTTGCGCTTGGACTAGGCGGTCAAGTGTACATCGAGAGACAGCAATAGGTAATGTACTAGTTTCATCAGTGTCTTCAAGTATTTCTGCTTTCATTGTCGTCCCGCTTCTCCACCGCTTCTTCAAACCTCTCTCGAGTCTCACCCGCACATTTCGTAGGGCTGAGCTGCAGCTGCATGCGCCAACTTCTGTCGTCCGCTCTTGGTATCACGAGGCAGCAGTCGGAGAGCCCGATGAGCCGGGAGCCTCTTCAGTGGCTCATCATACAGCTCCAGTCACAGTCGTTCCCTACCGTTCCTTAGCGTGGCCGTCGTGCTTGATTCATGTAAAACTAGCCTGCTCATTCTTACACCTTCGATACCGTTTCATGAATACAAATTGAATGTTTTCATTCCAGGACGGTAAGATCCAAGTCAGTCTACTATCTAAGTCATACTGGAAGCAGATAGTCATGTCTAGGCAGCCGCTCCCCGTTGGCCATTCCTTCGACTTTGGTCTTACCAGTCTCCCTGACTGGTCTCTCGAGAATACACCATTTCAGTTATTCGCCGAGGGCCCGTCCACCCTACAACTAAAAGAGTCTTTGCAAGCCTCAATCTCCAGCATCAAACTCGCCTCCAATAGCAGCTTCTTCCTCTGATAGCCTTGTCTCCTATACCAGTGTCAGTTCTCGTTGGCCAACAGTACCACCAAAGAAGAGAGCGAAAGGAAGCAGAGCGAGTCGACCAAAGGTCAAGACGGGATGCATGGTCTGCAAGTAAGTTTCAAGAATCTAGACACTGAATCTCATGTTAACCACTGGTGCCTTCCAAGGGAGAGACGTGTCAAGTGCGATGAGAACAAACCGTCCTGCAATGCCTGTGACAGATTCGGTCGTATTTGCAGATATAACAACTCCAAAGCACACAAGACATCTAGCCCCTCAGAAATTCAACAGCCAACACGATATGCCATCAGCAACACTTCGCCTTCCATCACGATCCCAGGCTCTGAAACGCACCGTCGATACTTCCAATTCTTCTCCGAGACCGTTGCAGAAGCAATTTCCGGCCCTTTCACCACTGCTTTCTAGACTTCTCTCGTCCTCCGCGAAAGCCACTCGCAGCCTACAATTCGACACGCAGTCATTGCCATTGCAGCACTCTACAAGTCAGCCGAGGCATCACAGCACCCTGGATTATCCAAACAACTGGGTGGAATCCATGACGAACACCATCGGCTGGCATTGCAAGAATACCACAAAGCCATCACTCAGGTTCGAGAGCTGAATCCTTTGCATGGAAATCACGCGATTCAGACGAGTCTTATATCCTGCCTACTATTCATCTGTTTTGACGGCTTCCACGGCCATGTCAATTCTGCCAGGACGCAGACCGAAGGCGGTTTACGGCTTCTTCGCGAATCCTCTCGTTCCGTGACGTCCAGTATCGACCCATCCATCTCATCAACAAGCAGCAAAGCCACCGCCTGCTTCACGCCACCAGACCATCTTCTCACCGATGGCACTACTCTCGACCCTGAGATCCAGCAAGCTTTTATCCGTCTCGAAAGCACCGCCTTGACATTCGCAGACTACTGCTCTTCCAAAATCGACTCCCAGCTCCCTCCTCCGAACCCGCCATCCCACACTCCCGTCACGAGTTTCCACCCCCTATTCTTCGCAACCCTCTCTGAAGCACGCCAGGCCTGGGATATTCTGCGTCTCCACATCCAGCGCTTCCTCTCCGCAAATACCTGCTACAAATCCAGCATACCCCCCAGCGTCCCCCCGCACATCGTGCAGCAGCAAAACATCTTTTTCGAACACTTGCAGCAATGGGAAGAAGCCTTCAACACCTTCCGCTCCAGCCGCAATAATCCAAAGCACTCTACTTCCGTCCAACAGCCACAACAAGTTTCTAGTTCAACAGATCTTGACGAAGCTGGTATACTTGTCCTCGACATCTCCTGTAAAACAACCCGCATCCTCCTCGCCGCCGGCATCTCCGCCCCTGAAACAATCTACGACCGATTCCACGCCTCCTTCCTCGCCATCACCTCTTCCTGCTGCTCCTTGCTACAATTAGAAACCGCGCCCACGTCCCCAAGTATACTGGCCCCTAGCACCCCTAGCATGAACAGAAGAAGTTCCGCAATTCCAGGCTCCCAGGCAAATTTTTCATTCGATGAAGCGACGATATTGCCGCTGTATGTGACGGCGCTGAAATGTCGCGATCCGGGGGTGAGGAGGAGGGCGATTGCGCTGTTGATGGCGGGGGGGAAAAGGGAGGGGTGTTGGAATGGGGTTGTGTGTGCGAGGGTTGCGGGGTGGGTTGTTGGTGTTGAAGAGGAAGAAGAAGATGTGTTTCTACTTCCTGGGAGGAAAGGGGGAGGTGTGGTCGAGGTGGTGGGGGAGGGAGGTGGTGGTGAGGGGGTTCCAGTGAAGGGGCGAAATAAGAGGGGGGTGGGTGAAGGGGGTGAGGGAGCGGGGCTTGGGATGGCGGGGCTGGGGATGGCGGGGCTTGGGCCACGGGGTGGGATAGGGAAGAAGAGGAAGGAGGATGGGTGAAGGTGGATTCCGGAGGAGAGGAGGGTGGGGGTGAGGTTTTTGGAAGTGGATTTGTTGAAGAGGGAGGCGAGGGCTAAGTGTGGGAGGCGGGGGCTGGGGGTTGCGGGGGAGTTTAATATGAGGGAGACGATCATCGGTTGGTGAGAAGTATGGCCAATAGAAGGTCTGGTGCCGTTATTGAGCAGGTTGTAACATTTCTAATTAGTAATTACTTGGATTGTTCGCAACTAGTAAATTACTTAGGATATTTGTAATTACTCAAACTGCCTCGACCATAATCCGATGCTGAATACATGTATTACGTTGAATACTACGTGCATGGCGATCGTATGATGATGGAGTTCGACGAGAGCGGTAGCGGCGTTCTTGACTCCCTCGGCCGACTAAAAATTGTCAAGCTTCAGCCACCACCACCAAGCATCCAGATTCCAGAACAAAGGAATTTTCAACAACGATCCTGAAAGCTGAGAACCAGAACTTTCAAAGTCATCTTCAATTGCACCAAAATGTCGGGCGTAAGCTCCCATTCGCATCTTCAGCCTTGCTCTTGAGTGACTCACTGACAACTACCAGGAATTCTTCGTCGACAACAGAGCTGGCGGCCACAAGCTTGACCAAGCCGAGGACTGGAGGAGTAGGCCATCCAATACCCCCTGATTAATTGCACCAAGAAACGGATGCTGACTTCTGCGCAAACAGTCCGTGGCTACAATCCTCTCACCCCACCCGACCTCCTCCAGCACGAAATCCCTCAAACGCCCGCCTCCCGAAAGACCGTCCTCGATGGCCGCGCCGAAGCAGTCGCCGTCGTCAACGGCACCGATCCCAACAACCGTCTCCTAGTTGTCATCGGCCCCTGTTCCATCCACGACCCCGCTGCTGCGCTCGAGTACTGCGACAAGCTTGTCGCTCTTAAAGAGAAGCACAAAGACGACTTGCTCATTATTATGCGCTCCTACCTCGAGAAGCCACGCACGACTGTCGGCTGGAAGGGCCTTATCAATGACCCCGACATCGACAATTCTTTCAAGATCAACAAGGGATTGCGCATCTCGAGACAGATGTTTGTCGATCTGACGGAGAAGGGAATGCCGCTGGCCAGCGAAATGCTGGATACCATTTCACCACAGTTCTTGGCTGATATGCTGAGTCTGGGTGCCATTGGTGCGCGGACAACGGAGAGTCAGCTGCACAGAGAGCTGGCCAGCGGACTGAGCTTCCCTGTCGGCTTCAAGAACGGAACCGATGGGACTTTGGGTGTGGCGATTGATGCGATTGGCGCTGTCAAGCATCCCCATCACTTCCTTTCCGTTACCAAACCCGGTGTGGCTGCGATTGTGGGCACTGTTGGCAACGAAGACTGCTTCGTTATTCTGAGAGGTGGTACTAAGGGCACAAACTACGACGCGAAGAGCATTGCGGAGGCGAAGGCGGCGCTGCAGAAGTCGGGTGTTAGAGAGAGGCTTATGGTCGACTGCAGCCACGGAAACTCGCTGAAGAACCACAAGAACCAGCCCAAGGTTGCTGCGGACGTGGCTGGTCAGATTGCCAAGGGCGAGAAAGCCATTATGGGAGTCATGATTGAGAGCAACATCAACGAGGGTATGTCGAATTTGGTATAGATTTTACCTGTCATAGCATGTGGCTAACCGCACGATAGGCGCGCAAAAGGTACCCAAAGAAGGCAAGGAGGGCCTCAAGTACGGTGTCAGCATAACAGATGCCTGCATTGGCATGCCCGACACCGAGTCGGTCCTTCAACAGTTGGCGGATGCTGTTCGACAACGGAGAGAGCTTTTGAGCGCTAATGGCAAGGCAAGCGGCGAGGCCAACGGCAGCTCCTAGGCTCCGTTTCTATGTGCACTCTGTATGATATTGGAGTTAAGGGGGAAAGGGTTCAAGGGTGGTTCCAATCGTGAATACAAAAAAGCGACGCTGTTTCCGGTTTTCATAGTAACTGAAGCTACAGAGTATTCTAAATTGAATATTATTGAACGCTTTGAATGGAAATGTACATGTCGAGTTACTTTCATTAGACCGGGTGCTTTCAGTTCAGTCTATGACATACCTCAGCTGTGCTCGCACTCGCATACGCTCCGAAGGCGCCCGAGCCAATAAGATGCACTAGAATGGAGATGCTAAGCCGCCAATCAGCATGCTTGGCCGTCCAGCCGAAGAAATCATTCAATTCGACCATTCCACGCCCCAAGCAACAGCTTACCACCTCACCCCACCTCTCCATTGAGCCTCTCCCTCGACCGGCAGGCCATTTCTGGATCTGCAGGAACACAGTCTCACCATGTTTGCCCGGTCAAGTTTGCGCACGACCCGCGCCGTCGGCGCTGCCAGGAAGGGCGCGACGGCCTCCTGCAAGGTGAGCACCACCCGCGAGGAGCATTGGCTGAACCTGGGGGGAGTGGCGCAGCTTGCGACCTATTTGAACTTCATACTGACTTTCTTTGCTCCCCAGCGCGCTGCTTCGACCGTCTCGTCCGCTTCCGAGGCTGCCCAGTCTCCTTTCAAGCTCACCGTAGCTGGCATCACCTCGACCGCCATTGCTGCCGGCTCGGTCGCGTGGTACTATCATCTCTATGGACCCCAGGCTTTTGCCATGACGCCAGCGGAAGAAGGGTGAGTGCATCGGGGAGTGCTGCTGGAGCTGCAGAACATCCAAGAAGCCGCGGAGGGATGCTGCCGCCGAAGATGTTGAGGAACTAAAGGGGCCATGGAAGTTGGAAGACTGACTTGTGCTAGATTACATCCCATCAAATATCCCTGGGAGCACGAGAAATGGACCAAGACTTTCGACCACCAAGCGTAAGCCCCTGCAAACTGCTAGCCACCACCCCCGTCTAACTCTCCTCCAGCCTCCGCCGTGGTTTCCAAGTCTACCAAGAAGTCTGCGCTGCCTGCCACTCTCTGAACCGAATTCCCTACCGAGCCCTCGTCGGTGTAACGCACACCGTCGACGAAGCAAAGGCCATGGCCGAGGCGAACGAGTACGACAGTGAGCCCAACGACGAGGGTGAAATCGAGAAGCGTCCCGGAAAGCTCTCCGACTACCTTCCCGCCCCCTACAAGAACGACGAAGCCGCCCGAGCCGCCAACCAGGGAGCTCTCCCCCCAGATCTTTCCCTGATGGTGAAGGCTCGCCACGGTGGCTGCAACTACATTTTCTCCCTCCTCACCGGCTACCCCGAGGAGCCCCCAGCCGGCGCCACCGTCGCACCCGGTCTGAACTTCAACCCCTACTTCCCCGGTACCGGTATTGCCATGGCACGAGTCCTCTACGACGGCCTCGTCGAGTATGAAGACGGCACCCCAGCAACAACGTCGCAGATGGCCAAGGACGTCGTCGAGTTCCTGAACTGGTCGGCGGAGCCTGAGATGGACCAGCGCAAGAAGATGGGCATGAAGGTTCTTGTTATCGGCAGCATACTGACGGCTATCAGCATCTGGGTCAAGAGATACAAGTGGGCACCAATCAAGAGCCGGAAGATCGCCTACACGCCCCCTGTCTCTGGCCACTCGAGAACCTTCCAGGACGCTTTTGCCAAGGAGGCTGGCAAGAAATAGAGAACGATTAGATTGCAGAACGGGGTAGAGGGACCGAGGGGGAAATAAGGTTGAGAAGCGGTCGCTGAAGAGATCGGCTGGTCTACATACTGAGTCCCCTTTGTTCCAAAATACAATTGTACTAGTTTTCGAAAATCCAGATCAGGCTGCTTTGCGTCGAAGAAAGGGGCGGCGGGTGCATTGCGTGTGTATAAAGCAGAAGACAGGGTTCCGCTACGAGGCTTCAATGCTTGGTTTGGGAAGAGGAAATTAGAAATGTGATTTTTTAGATGTGATCTTGCTTTTTTGAAACGTCTTGGTATGTGACTCGAGGCCAAGGTTTAATAGCAGGTCAATTACGGGCATGCTTGATGGGTTAAAATAGGACCGATGGTGAGGGTAAAAAGATGCCCGACATGTAGCCATTATCAATTTATCCCCAAAAGCGCAGCCGGTTCGCCCATGACACGAGTATGGCGAGTTTAGGCTCTCGTCTTGACAGCTACAGGTACCCGGTTGGTCAGCCAAGCTCCAGTCGCGTCTTCTCAAACCTTGATCAATCGACATCTTCTTGTCTTGTCCACGCGTGCGCGTTTTCGAAAATACATCAAGCCGTGCTTCCGGCCATACCTCTTACATTGACACGCCCACTACTTACATGTAGAAAGCATCGAGTCTTTTGTTGAATGACGTGGAACGATTAGATACTTGAGATACAGCATGACCCATAGGCGAGCTCTCATCCCAGGCTCTGACAGACTTGAACTCGGCAGCGAGGGGAATTTGAAAGGCGAAGGTGGCGGACGTGCTGTTTCTGTGACTGCTTTGGATGAAATGAAGTTTTACGGCACCGCTGCATCTGGATCTGGCAGTAGCGGTGGTGCGAAAGATATTTTCAGAGGACGAGCACAGAGTGAGGGGGGCGGGATGCGGGATGAGATGGATGAAGGGGGAGGTGAATGTGATCTAGTACTGGATGAGATGGCGATAGTGGAGAAAGACGATATTTCGAAGAGTGACAATCTGGAAAATATTGGGGATGTGATGGCGATAGCGGAGAAAGACGACAACTCGGAGAATGACAAGGAATACAATGGGGATGGGATGGCGATAATGGAGAAAGACAACTCCAAGAGTGGCAATCTGGAAAATATTGGGGATGAGATGGCGATAGACGACAACGAGGAGAATGGCGAGGAAAACATTGGGGACGCAGTGGAACTGGACGCAGTGCTTGTATCGAGCCAGCGACAAGAACAAGTTGAACAAGCAGCAGAAATGGGGATAGGAGCGGGGTCGACAAGGCAACTGGGAATGGCAGAGATATTTGGCGAGACTCGCAGCTGGGCGTTTGTGCAGGATAGCGACGAGGACGTGGTACGTTTGCCTTTTCCATCCGTGCAAGCGCGTCAATTCGTCTCAGCCTTCTCTCGACGAAGCCTTTTGCTACAAGTGCATCACCCGCGGCAAAGTTTACTAACGGCTAACGCGCTCTCGTCTTGACACACAAACAGCATCCCGCTTTTGTCCCGCCGCCATCTTCTAATCCAGGCAATCGAGCATCGAGATCTTCTCCGCTGTCGTCGGAACTCTCGAGCATCATGTCCTCGCCACTTGCGTCGCGCAGCGGCTACTTGCCTTCGTCGAGTCCTGGTCCTGTGCAGGAAGACGTTGGTGACGAGCAAGAAAGTGAAGACTGTGATGACCTACAAAGTATCGATGACGAGCATTCAGCTTTGCTGGAATCTTTCGACATTGCGACTGACGAAGACCGTGCATTCTTGCTCGAGGTGGCGCGGATGAACAAGAAAGAGGTCAAGGCACTGGAACGGAATTGCGTGGACGAGAAGGAAGTGGAAGAGCTGTTTGAGGGCTTTGAGATCACGACTGGAAGTAAAGAGGAGGAAGAGGCTGAAAGGGACTTCTTGAAGCATACTTGGCTGTTCCACGCCAAGCCAGAAGATAGTGAGATGCTGTCGAGAATGAGAGAGGAGCGCGACAAGGACTTGGCTGGTGTAAAGAGTGCCGAGCTGAGTGAGAAGGTGGAGGTGTTTGCGAAAGCACATGAGTTCTTTGTCGCTTTCGGCATGGCTGGAGAGGATTACAGATACTCGGCTATGCAGAGACGGCAGTGGATGGGAGCTGTCTATGATTATGCCAGGGCGCTGGGTATGGGAAGGAAGCAGGCCGAGGTTGAGGTGTGGAAAGCTAGGGCTGCTTTCAAGGCTGCTAGAGGCATCCCCGATCCATGGAATTTGGGAGATGCTGAGAGCGCGATTGAAAGTGAGCTGGATGATGATGAACAGGCATTAGAAACCTGGGAAGACTCATTCGTGCCCAGCGGATCGCAGCAAGTTGCTTACAAGTCATCTTCGAAGAACCAGAGCAGGAAGGAAAGCAAGACCAATGTCTCCAGCGGATATTTCAAGAACGGTGCTTCGAAGATCACAAATGGAAAGGCCAGCACCGGCACGCCCAACAATGCGCAAATCCCCAAGCCCGCTTCTGGTGAACACATCCCGCATACGGCTCAGAATGAACGGCAAGATGGGTCGGATGGCAAAGGACCAGCCCGGGAGACAGTCGCTGCCAACAGGAAAAGATCCAGGACCGAGAGACACAGGGATGTGAAACGCCAGAAGCAAAACCACAGCGATTCCACAAACCTAGAACCAACTCCTTCGAACGCCACAGTGTACCACACGGCTCCCGAAAGCTTCGGGGATAGCTCTGGTGGTCTTGACTCTACGACATCTGCTCCTAACGATGAAGCGCAAACCCAAGAACAGCCCGAGATAGTGCAGAACGGAGGTCACAAGAAGAAGAAGGGCCACCGTAAGAGGAAGGGAACCTCGTCGTCAGGACAGCTACAGCATGATTCTCGTGATGTGACTGCGACATCTGCTCGTGGCGAGAAAGCTCAACCCAAAGAACAGCCCGAGAAAACGCAAAATGGAAGCATCAACGAGAACAGATACTTGAAGAAAAAGAACTTTTTCAAAGAGAAATACTCCAAGAGAAAGAGAAGCTTATCGTCAGGACAAGCACAGCGTGATTCCCGCGATTCGGAAAAAGAGCTCCATCCGTAGAGGACCAGGACTCTGCGGATGGTGATCCGAACCTGGAAAATTATAACGAAGCTTCGGAAGCTGTGCCCGAGGGCACGCAGTCACCGTGCGAGACAATTACAAAACAAGAGATATCGCATGCGATCGAACCGGTGTCTTCCGAGCCTGACGCTCTCGTCGATGGACTGTATTCTGAAGAGGCGCCACCCCTTGTGGACGACGATTTCACAGCTTCTCAAGCCATCGGCGGTTCCCTCTCGGTACCGTCTCCTCTCGCCCACGAACCTCCTTCCCAAGAGCCGCCCTCGACAAGCTTCATATCCGTCCCGCAACCCACTATACCCACCGTCCTCGCCCTCCGAACCTTAGCAACTCCCATTTCCACACCAACCTCATCTCCCCAAAAACGGTCCCCCTCCATCCTCCCACCCCCAAAGCGTCTCCACACCCCCTCCAAATCCCCCTACTTCCTCGCTCCCAAGGCACCCAAGGCCCCCAAGCCTCCCTCTCCCACCAAGGCACCCCCCGGCACCATCTCAAGCATCCCCTTCCCACCCCTCACCGCCCCCTCATTTGGGCTCATCCAAGAAAGGCTCTATCAAAACCCCCTGCATCTCCTCATAGCCTGCACATTCCTCACACGCACGCACGGCAAACAAGCCATCCCAGTATTCTGGCAACTTGTCAACCGCTGGCCCACAGCCGAGAAACTGGCTAGTGCTGATAAGGAAGAGATGAAAACGATGATTGGAGGCTTGGGATTGCAGGAAAAGCGCACCGAGACTTATGTTAGGTTTGCGAGGATGTGGTTGACCGAGCCGCCGCGAAAGGGGAGGAGATTTCGGGTCGTGAATTATCCGGAGAAGGGGTGTGGGAGGGATCTGGTGCCTGTTTGTGGAGATGGTGATGAGAATGAGAATGGGAGTGGGAAAACTCAAACTGATGCTAGGTGGTTTGAAGATGAGGGTGACGATATAGGGACGGGAAAGGAGGGAGCGTATGAGATTGGCCATATCACGCAAGGACCTTACTTGCTCGACTCATGGCGCATCTTCTGTCGTGATGTTTGTAGGGGACGTGCGGAGGGCTGGAATGGCGAGGGTGCGAAGGAGGGGGATGGCAAGGTGTTTCAGCCGGAGTGGATGAGGGTAGTGCCGAAGGATAAGGAGTTGAGGGCTTTCTTACGGTGGTGTTGGTTGAGGGAGGGGTGGGGGTGGGATTGTGTTACGGGTGAGAGATGGGTAGAGAGTCCGGAGGTGGTGAGGGCGGGGATGGAAGGGAGGTTGGTGTGGGAGTGGGTTGAGGGGAAGGTGGAAGAGGGGGGGATGAGGCTTAGAGTGGTGACTGATGGGGAAGTGAGGGAGGGGCAGTGTGGTGGTGAGGGAAAGGAGGAGTGATGGCGCTGTATGCGACGATGAATCACGAAGCACGGTTTGTTTCTTGGCAGTAGTATACTGTGCTTTACTTCTTGACGTCGTGAGATGCTTTTGTTGCTCTAAATGTATCATGTGTTCCATGATACAATGTTCTCACAGTTCGTATATATGGTGCCATCCCATCATGAAAAGAACCACAAGTTGAACACTCCGCAGGTGCAAACTCCCAACATAGCCACCTGGCTATCGATGGCTGAGAGCCTGAGGCTGATTATCCGACGCTTCAGACCAGGGTATGGCTCAGGGATGTTGGTTGTTAGTACCTAAGATAAGGTAAGTAACTGTGCGTTCGTGTTAGTTATGCACTGTCAATTCGAGGCTAGCGCTTAGAGCTTCAGATACACATCTCAGACGACATCGATGAAGAGGAGGGGAGAGCATCCAGACACATCTTAAGGAAGTCCTTGCTTGAGATTTCGTTATTTCTACTTACTGTTGTCCTGCGAAGAAGCTGTCACCAAGAAATTCTCAAACCATTCTCTTCAACCCAAAATATGGCCTCCCTACACGTAACATCTTCACTCATCTGGGGTGTCGCCATCCTCGTGACGGCTTTCATTTCTCAAACTCTTCTCAAGCATTACAACAAGACCAAGAATGCCAAACTCAATGGCTGCAAAGAACCTCCTCGATACCCCGCCGCAGACATTTTCTTCGGCTCAGACTACAGTCAAAACGTGCTGGATTCTCGCATCCGCGGACACCTGTACAAGACTCTTCAAGGGTACTTTGCGACATACGGGAAGACGTACAAGACATCAAGCATAATCGGCAAAACGACATACCACACCATGGACGTGGAGAACATACAAACCATCGCTGCCCTCAAGTTCAATGACTTCGGGATAGAGCCGGGGAGAAATAGAACTCCGGAGTTTCTAGGTCATTCGATATTTACCACGGATGGAGTCTGCCTGGAAGCATACTCGTGGGTTGATTCGCCCGACATTTGCTAAAACCGAGATCGCCAATTTGGAGTCCCTCGAGATACACCTTAGTCGAATGCTGGCTTTGATTCCTTCAAGCGGGCAGACTGTTGATCTGCAGGATCTTTTGAAGAAACTGGTTGGCACACATCTTTCTTGACAAAAAAATCTAGTTAACAGAAGACATTGCAGTTTCTCGACACCTCCACGGAATTCATCTTTGGAAAATCAGTGGAGTCGCTCGACCCCAGCTCTTCCTTCGACGGAGGCGAGTTCCTCGCAGCTTTCGACGAGGCTCTGCTGGGGATGGGGCTGCGTCTTTCAGCGGGTCGGCTAAGATTCAAGTACTTCTTTGACAAGACTTGGAAGAGAGCATATACTAAAGTCCACAACTTTGTAGACCAGCAAGTTGAAAAGGCACTGCGAGAGGTCTCGAGAAGCAACACCGACATGCGCGATTCCGATTCCACTACTGACTCACCAACGAAGTATATCCTGGTTCAAGAAATGGCCAAAGAAATCCAGGACCCCATCGCCCTGCGATATCAAATCCTCGCCGTGTTCTTTGCAGCAAGAGATACAACAGCACTCGGTCTCTCAAACACCTGTTTCCTCCTGGCTCGACACCCAGAAGTATGGCAAGAGCTGCGCAAGACGGCGATAGAGATTGGAAAGCAGCCTTTGACATATGAGTTTTTGAAGTCGTTGGTGTATTTCAAGTATGTGTTCTTCGAAGGCGTCAGACTGTTGCCATCAGTGGCCTGGATAGACCGAACAGCACTGAGAGATACGATTTTTCCCAGAGGAGGAGGCGCGGATGGGAAGTCACCGATTGCTGCGGCGGCTGGGGAAGAAGTTACGATTCATCTGCATGCGCTCCATCGGGATAAGGACATTTGGGGTGACGATGTCGACGAATTCAAGCCTTCTAGATGGGAAGGACGGCGCGTATACTGGGAGTTCGTGCCGTTTTATGGCGGACCCAGGATTTGTCCAGCGCAACAGATGGTGCTGCTTCAGGTTACTTACGTGCTTCTGAGACTGGCTCAGGAGTATGAGAGGTTGGAGAATAGGGACCCTGAAATCAGACATGTTGAATTGACGAGGATGTTGACGGAGAGCAAGAATGGCGTCAAAGTGGCATTCATTAGATAGGTAGGGACTGTTGTCGGCGCTGTAGGTGATGGGTGAGACATGGGGGATCCGTGACGCTGAGCTTGAGGGGGTGACATCTGCATATGATGGGATTTCAATGGGCCGGCTGCTCAGAACGAAATAAGGAATCTCGAGGAAAAAGGTACTGGGAATCATGTTTCATAAACGTGGTTGTCACTTGACAATTGGAAAGCTTCGCAGTTTCTGAGGTGAATATATGTCTCGGAGTCGATGAATGTTTGCGTTGCAAGATGTATCATACAAAACCAGACGCTTGGGACGCCGCTTTGAGCGGTTTCACCAAGTCCCAAGAGCAGCGCCACTCTCGCCAACAAATCTCTTCATCCTTCAAGTTTCAACCATGACACCGCCCGATCGACACTTCCGCCACGTGCAGCACTGCAGACAACAGAAGATCAAGCCTGTCAAGATTGGAACGACTGAACTCAATGGTCGAATTGACTTTGAGGGATGTGCATTTTGCACTACAGAAGATCAAGATCGAGCTCACCTTGATGCTATGTCGGATCCATACCATGGTTGGAACAGGCAAGCCCGGCTCCTGAGCGAGGCAGAGGCAAAACCCCTCCATCCCCGGGCGCTCGAGACGCTCTCACCGCGCTGGAACGGCACGAGACCGACGTCGCTCGCGAAGCTTCGAAGTGACGAGGCTCTCCTGGATGCCGCTTGCAATACTGATGTAACATTCTTGATGTACATCATTGATGCTACGGCAAGTTCACCATAAAGCTCCCCGCAGCTCGAGCACGACCAGCCGTTTCGCCACGCCATTGGAGGGCAATGCTCTGTTTATACACACCAGGGAGTCGGCGATGGTGCAATGTGGAACATGCACAGGTGGGAGCCAGTCGCGTCATCCCAAAATTGGCTGAGGGTCACGTGCTCTGTCGTGCTCGTCACCCCTAGGCTGGAGATGATCATTAAGAGGCCTCTGACCCCCAATCTCGAAGCCACGCCTTCGCAAAACTTACTGAGATTGCATCGCCACAGTTTCATCGCTTTTTATTTTCCCAAGCCTCGATTATTACAGTCTGAAATAATCGCGGGCCTTGGCCGGCTCGAAGTACCGGCAGCTAAGCGGCTGAGAGACGTGCATACGTCTGACATTATATACTACGTGCTTGCACGTGACTACCAGGTAAGCTCAGACTCCAGTCCCCCAGTCCCCGCAAGAAGAGAGTTTAAGTCTTCGGGCCCCCGGTGGCCCATGGTTGAAAACACCGTTTCTTTCTGAGCTTCTCATCATCTTCTCCTCGGACGAGAAATAATTAACAAAATGCCTCTCAGATCCATCGAATCCGGTGCGCCGCGCACGAAGTCGATGTCTATCAAGTCGCTACTTCGCAGAAAGGAGAAAGATATCAAAACCTCACCAAATTCCTCGACGTCGTCCACCTCCAAGGCATTGCCGTCCAAAGCAGCTTCAATACCATCCTCTCCTCCATCCCCATTCTCGCCACCTCCTATCCTCAATTCGCCAAAAACTCTCCCATCGACACCACCATCCCCATCAACACCCACCAAAATGCCCTCCTCCAGCTCCCACCACCAGCTTTACAGACAACTGGCCGCTCCTCAATACACACTCATCGACCAAATCCCACGCACCTACGCCGCCCCCGTCACAACCTCTCCCGACGGCCGACCGCAAACCATCATCTACGCCGGCAACTGTCGTTCCTACCTCGCCACAAACATGTACCGACCTCGCGCAAAGCCCAAGACTCTACCGCGCGGATGGAAGCGAACCGCAGATCCGAAAGAACCGCCTGTTTTTCAGCTGTCGGCGCCGGGTACTAGTCGATTTAAGAGGGTTGATTCGGGCGTGGAATTGTGCAAGCAGACTTCGGCTGCGTCGAGTGCGAGTGCGGAGAGTGGATTGAGTGTATTGGCGGAGCTTGGGGAGGTGCCGGGCTGCGACTACTCGAGCTCGTTGGAGAGCGAGCCGAGTATCTTGCAAGAGGTAGAGGGGATGACGATGGTACAGAGATACTCGCTGCCGGCGGATCTCGAGGGATTGACGAGGAAGGCCGAGGGTGTGAGGATATCCGATCCTGCTGTTGCCCAAGTATGACACATTGTCGCTTTCTGATAGATTGGGGTGTTTCTAGACACGGTTTGGTGGTTTTGACTTTTGTCTGCGATTTAGCGTTGATTTAGCGTCGGCGTTTTTGCAGCATCACGACAGATAGTATTTCGAGATGGGGATGCTGGTAGGGGTTTGGCGCATGTTGAGACAAGAATGTTGTGTCAATATTGGCATTCACCAGAAACACATTCTACGACATGAACAAGGCGCATACTACCTAGGTATGGAGGGAATACAACCACCGTACGTACGTCGGTAGAATATTGGGGCCGATTGTTCTTTCTTGAACGACAGTCACGATGTAACGGTTTTTTCTCCCACCCCCCGCTCCGCCGCTACCAAGGTAGGTTCCATTCTGGTGTGTGTTTGGTGCCCGTGTCCGATTGGACTTCGTATTGTCCAAAAAATGACAATATACAGTACATTCTGTCGAAGTTGTTTGCAGCTGAAACGTGAAATGAACTACTGAAGATCGGGTATTCCTACCAGCTTTATATTGATAGTTTCTGTCTCATGGATGTCATGTCTCATAAATGCCCGAACCAATAGTCGACGCCTATCCAATGCCCCCCATAAGCAAATCCCAGACACTCCAAAGATCCTATGCAAACAGGCAGGCAAACAAACCATGCCTCATGCTAACCGTGCCAAACACACCGCACCCATGCTACCAGGTATGCCATGATTTATATTTCCCCGTCATGTAGTTCACCGCCGTGAGGAATATCCACGAGACCGGCAGTCTCAAACCGCTTCAGCGCCTCCTCATCCAGCGTCCCCACGAAAGCCCACTCCACAAACTGGAGCCAGACCTTGTTCCTCTCCCGCTGTTTCTTCTTCTTCTTTTTATCCTTCTTGTGCTTGTGCTTCTTCTTCTCGGCTTCAGCATCATCGTCGTCCTTTGGCAGCTCATCTTCCCCCTGTTCTTCTTCTTTCTCAGCAACTTCGTTGATTCCGCCGTCATCTAAAAGGGATTCGTCAACAGAATTCCCCTTTAACGGCTTGTACTGCCCAATACGATGTGCTAATTTCAAGTAACTCCCCACTGTCAGATCATCCAACTTGTAGATGCTCTCGTTGAAGGTGCTATACTCGACTTCGTACTCGAATTTGTGCGGATGCGGCGTCTTGGATTTTGGGTGCTTGTTTTTGTGCTTGCCTTCTTTCCACTTTTCCGGTGAAACGTCGTCGGACGTATGGTCGGCGGATTCAGGGGTATCGGAAGAGGAGGAGACAGTGATGTCGTTGTTGATGTATGTGATATTGGCGTAGTATTGCGTGTATCCTTGAAGAGTGAGTGTCTGTGGCGAGTAGGCAGGGCCCGGTGGGGAGGACTTCCATGGTGGTAGGGGGATAGTTAGATCAGGATCCTTTTTGCCTTTCTTTTTGTCGGCATCTATATCGTTGCCGGTAGTGGAGTCCTCCGAAAGAGTTGCGAGATTAGCCGCTGGGCCGTCGGTGTGGTCTCGCCAAATAACAGCATCTTCGAGCCCAGTGATGTTGTACTCGAAGACTCGTAGGGTGGGGAAGTAATTGGGCACTACGCTGGGTCCAATGTGAGTTATTTGGAAGCGCTCGCCGTAAGGCCCGCCGATTTGCTTCAATGCCTTGTCCTTCTTGCTCTTGTGCTTGTTCTTTTTCTTCTTCTTACGCTCGTTCAGATCGTCGTTGTCTTTGTTAGGCACAGGAGGCCCCAAGGCTGGCATGGGATCCGGGAAACCTGCCCAGCTATCGCGCAGCTCCTGGAGGTAGTCCGTGGCACTCTGCACATTCATGTCTTCATCTATCGGGTCTCGAACCTTGGAATCATCAGACTGGATTCCGTACAGAGCGTCGATATCAAGGTCATCGGTGTCCTGAACAATGAAATGATCGACATTCATATGCCCATAAATGCCTCCGACCACAACGTCACGATACTGTTGTAGCCACAGGGTGTACCGTTGCCAGCACGACTCGTCCCAGAGCTGTTTACTGTCTGTCCGAGCAGGAGGTATGTGGCCCGACAAGATAGCTTTCATGCCTCGCTGCCGCATGATTCCAAGTTGGATTCGAAGCCATTCCATGTGCTCGAAGCCCGGCTCGGAACGCAGAGCACAGCCGTCAACTGCGGTGTTGTGGTTGAAAAAGTAAAGGGTGTTGAGGCTGAAGACGGCAAGCTTGTTGGGAATAACCTCGACGTAAAACCAGCCTCCTCTTTCAAATCCATGGCGTTGCTCTTCCGGGATGTACTTCCTCCACAAATTGCTATATGAATTTAACCACTTATTCGGCCCAGCGAGAAGGATGTTGTGCGGCAAAATATCGTTGTTGCCGAAAGTTGGTATTATCGGCACGATCAGATCCTTGGTCGCATCTGCCTTATCCATGCCGTTCCCAAAAACTTCATCGAATTTGCCGGAGATGTAGGTGTTGAGATCCAGGACCTGCGCCGCGCTTCGCGGATTTTTTTCGTCGCTGTCGTGTCTCGCCGAGTCGCCGGTCCAAACCACAAAGTCGACGGTATCCCTCAAATTATCCTCAATCCATTTGAAGGTCGCGTTGACCAAGGCGAAGGGCGTATCGCAGTCGGTTGTCTCGGCGCCGTATGTGCCAGCTGGGCCATGGCCCCGATGGCACGCATCCTCCTCGGTGGTCGAAGAGTGCAGCTTGTAGAACGGATCCGGATGGATATCTGGGCAATTATTAGCGATCCGCACAACCTTAGGGGTCGCATTGCTCACCTGTGAGGTGCAGAAACCTTCCGTGAAGCTTCCGCGTGCTTGAATCGTGTGCTTCCCTATCCACAGAGTCGACGCGCATAGGCGACTGAGCGCCGCCGATTGGTGATGCAAAGCTGTTCCTGCATAGCGTAGCAGCCACCACGGCTGGAAGCAATTTCATGGCGAAACAATTTCAGCGTCTGTCAGCTGCGCGCATTCTCGTCGAAAACTTGCTCTTCAGCGTGTTCTGCGGATCACGGAAAGTCTGACAGCTTGGCGACCGAGGCGGGAGATGGCGATGGGGCGTGAAGAATGTCTGAAATCGAAAATGCGAAACAAAGGCTTGGTCGAATCTCAGTGCGCTGATGTCAACAGACAGCCGGCACCTGCTCGACTTTATAAATATCGAAGCACAACCACTCAGGTGTCACGAGGGGGTCAGCCGCAAGTCGTCACTTGGCTAGGCACGGCACTAGGCACATCGGTGACATCGCTTCCGCGACAAGTGAACCAATAGTCAAAACACGTGGAGCGAACTACTGTCAACGAGGCGGGCTGGAACCACAGCTGAACCTTGGTGGATCCCGCCATCTGTCACACGAGCTTAACCACTGCCGCGGAGTACTCTAGTGCCATCCACCGCGAGGTCCAGTCTGTACAACTTGCGAAATATCCCTCGTCGTAGAGGAACCGAATTTTAGGGCTTGTACTTCAAAGAACCACAGTCCGGCACCTCAGTTTCCCTTGAAAAACGCTGAGGTCGGTCTCCTGAAGTCGCACAGAAGCATCTCATCTTTCAAACTTGCTATCTCATCATTGAAAAATGCTATAAACTCATAAGCCCCATTACCATCCGTTAATTCATGAATACCTCATTCATCAGTCCAGCATACCCTTCAACTTCGCCTTCCACCCCTTCTTCTCAATATACGGCTCCTCGTTCGCAAGCACGATATCCAGGCCCGTATGCAGATCAATCTCCTCCGCCGAATACGCCCACTTCTCGCCCCAATGCAAAGCGCGATGCGTGAAGTAAATGACCAGGAAGAATGGGATGCCTATAGCACAGGTAAGCGAATTAGCAAGCTGGACTCCTAAACGACAGGCGAAATATTGGAAAATTCATGGAGATGCAACACGTACCAATATAAGCAGTCAAAAAGCTACTAGCACTCCACTCTCCCGGGAAAAACACATTAAACCCGTTGATCAAGCACAGGATCGTGAAGCCGATCATGGCAACCCACGCGCCCCCAGGCTGCCACCAACTCGTAAACGGCAACTCCTCTCTCGCAAGTCCTTGGACCTTGCACGCTTTCCTGAATCTCAAATACACAATGCAACAGCAGATCCAGCTAATGAAGCCGGAGGTGTTTGTGAGATTGACAAACCAGTTGAACACCGTGCTTCCACTGCTCGCCACGTTCAAGTAAGCGAGAACGGAGAAGAGAGCAGAAGCGATGACGGCAACGTAGGGCACACCCCAGTGATTGCAGGTCTTGAATATGGCCGGGGCGTTCCCGGCGAGGGCGAGGGAGTAGAGGGAGCGGGAGGACATGTAGAGGAAGGAGTTGCCGGAGGACCAGGCGGAGGTGATGATCACGGCGTTGATGACGCTGTCGAGGCCCTTGATGCCGGCGTTTTGGATGCCGGCTACGAAAGCAGAGGCTTTGGCACCGACACCGCCGTCGGTCAGAGCTGCGTCGTTGAAGGGGCAGATGACGCCAATGGCGAGGACGCTGCCGATGTAGAAGGTTACGAGACGGTAGAAGTAGTTTTTGGCGGCGATAGGGAGGTTACGGCGGGGAGACTTCATTTCACCGCCGGTAACAACGAGGAGTTCGGGACTGGGAAAAGTCAGCTATCGAGATCATGGTCATTGGCCTTTCACCAGAAAGGGGGTGACCCGTGCTGGCCCTAGGGGGAGACGAAAAATCCATAGAGCCATGCCACAAGAACGAGTCCATACGAAGTGCTTGAGTGTGTATGAGAGGGGTGTATAACTTACGCGAACGCAAATGGGAAAGCAGAAAGAACCAGTGTCTCCAGGAAGGCAAGAAACGTGCCTTTAGATCCCTCCTCGAGGTACGTGTTCGTAGCCCCTGGATCCTTCCAGTAATGGAATCCCAGGATGCCGTTTTGTTCGGGACCTCCACCCCAGAACAGAATGAAAGACAAGATCAAAAGTCCAATCATCATAAAGACCTTTAGCGATGCGAACCAGCTGTTCAAGAATTAGCCCCTGACTATTATCTGCCAATGACCGACCGTTGCATGAAACAAGGCGTGGAACTCTGGACTCACAATTCAGTTTCGCCATAAAACTGTACCGGCAGCAGGTTCAATCCCACAATGACGACGATAAAAATGGTGATCCAGACGGCGATATTCACATCCACATCCCAGTAATCAATGACCAGCCCGGCAGCGGTGATTTCGTAAGGAACCAAGATACCCAGTGAATACCAATACAGGTATCCCATAGCAAAACCCAGGGAATTCGAGACATTTCGGTTGGCATAGTAACTCATAGTTCCACCCGAGACGGGGAGGTAGGCAGCTACTTCGGTGATGGCGGTGACGATGCAGAAAACGAGAGCTGAGAGGAGGGCATACGCAATGAGAATGAAAAGAGGGCCGCCAGTGGCGAGCGTAGCACCAGAACCCACGAACAAACCTTTGAGATGATAATTAGCTACTAGCAGGTGACAGGCACGGGGTTTGCATACCTGTGCCTATTGTACCACCGAGAGCTATCATCTGGGCATGGCGAGATTTCAGTCCGCGTTTCATCGTCTCCCCAACCTGGATCATGTCAGTAAGGAGTTTCGGTAGATACCAGGACAGCATAATGGAGTGCATTGAACGAACCTCTACTTGCCCCATCTCGGAGTCTGTAATCATGGTCTCGCCATTCTTCGTATCCATCATTTCTTTTTTCTCGATTTCCTCCATCGTCTCTTCACACCTGCGGTCTCGTCCGCTTCGTCGAAAGCCAAGAAGAAGTGATCGATTGATCGCAGGAAGTCGTCTTCGATTCTCGCGCGGGAAGTGAACAATCACAACTGGAGCGACGCTTCGTGGGGGAGAGAAAGGGGGGACGTCGACCAGTAAATGTAGCAGAGCACGAAAGTGAAAGAGACTTGGAAACACCCCCTCCTCGACCTCGGCTTCGAGCCATGATATAGAATAAGAACCATGGAGAGAAAGGGCTGCGGTACCGCTGTACCGCAACCCCAAGAAAACGACTCCACCTACCGACTATCAGTATCGTCGCGTGAGCGTCTGATAAGAAACAGGCTAACGCTCATTCGTGAGACTCAAGACTTTTTAGTCTTGTTGTACAGTATTCCAAGCGTCTGGTCAGGTTTGCCTCCAAGCCGAGGACATGAAGATTGAAGATAGAGCGGAGAGCGCCCTGTGAAACTGCCCGAGTCAAGATCTGCGGACGCAGCACGACACTGGATGTAAGCATATTCGCGGTCCCGGTTCCTTGCATATCAGGCCTTTTGCGAAAGCTTATTCGCTGGAGATACGATTCGAAGCCGGGGTTCTCCAGAATCCAGATCCCTGGGCCATGCCCGGCTCCATCTGCCATTGGTATGTTTCCACATAGAATTCTGCACGGAATTCAGATCTGCGCAAAGGCCAGCGAGCACGGTTTGAAGAGGACCGGGAACCTCGATTTCGAACTCGCACAACTCACGCTCGAAGACCTTCAGCAGCTTAACATTTCGGATCCTCCGTGCTTCTATCGTCGCTCGTCGCCCGGCTTTCGCTGTCGAGACGTGGTGTTGTTGGCGGTAAAAGAGCCGCGACGTCGGAGCCTCGGATGCATGGGCAGGCTGGGTATGTAGAGGCTTGAGCATTTGAAGTTACATGTATCCGTGCCGTCTCTTTACTCTCGGTCCGAAACGCCCTAGACGCCTAGACCGTCGGTTCTTCGAAACTTGCTCGACTTGATAACAGACCTTGGCGTTATTCGTTGTCTACAACATAGTGTTCCTTATCGAGATCCAAAGTGAATGATCTGATTGATATCTGAACGCCTCGTATATCATCAATCGTATACTATGCGCCTGAAAGCAGACCTGATTCAATTTAAGCGTATCTCCTTTTATAATTTATATCAATTACGGGAGAGAATGGGTCATGGGCCCATGGCCCATGGGGTCGCGTGTTGATGGCTGTAGAGTGGGGTAGTATGGGGTAGTATCCATGATCCATCCAGCTGGAGACTCGGGATCGGGGACAATGATATGCGCTTTGACATGCTTTCAGCATCTTTTAGGGCATATAGATGGGCGCAGCCCGCAGGTGATGATAGGTTGACGAAGTCCAAGACGGACCAAGAGTCCCCTATTCGCCACAGTCACCAGTGAACAGCAAGAGGGTGCACTTCTCAGTGCGTGCAAATTCTTGTCGTAAATCATGCGCCTTTGCGAAGCCCAGCTCAACAGGAGTCCCACACCCATCCAGCACCCGAGAAACGAAAAAGGGGGAAGAGGCTCTATCCATCCACGGTAACAACGCGAAAGAACCAAAAGGAAGGTATCAATCAGTATGAGGTTCCGGCATCCATCGAACACCAGCGGTCGCCCTGCCATATAACTCGTGAGAGCAGCCCTCAAAATCTCCCCGCTACTCGGTAAACCCTAGAGCTTTTCCGCCATTCGCCAACATCTCAAAATATCACTTTCCGCACGTCGGCATCTAGACACAAGTCTCGATATCGCCAAATTTCATATCCGCTGACGATGTCCGGTACATGTTTTGAATACTCAAGACTCACCCCCCTTATTGACCGAGCGCAGGCATATACTTGTCGAAGTTTGCAGGTATCTGTCGCCCAGAAATCTCAGCAAAATGCGCTCATGTCAAGGTCGCCAGCATCGCTCGGACAAGCTTCTTTGGCGGGCCTAAGTAGCACATACCGTATCAGTCCCCCGTTCTTCATTTGAGATATTTCTTCGGCACGCTGATGGCCATCCTACCTTTGCGGTCCTTCTCGATCCTCACGCCGCCCTCGGGCTCCCTGACTTTCTCGATCCGCTCGTCGCGCTCGTACAGTACCATCTCGCCGCTGTCGCGTCCTTCACGCCGGATTTTCTCGGCTTTGCGGATCTCGCGTTCAGCGCGTTTCTCGGCACGCAGAGCTTCTTTCTCGGCTTCGAGGGCTTTGATCTCGGCTCGGATGGAACGCTCATCGCGATGGTGGTTGTGATCGTGATGAAGGGTCAAAGCACCCATGCCAATTTCGTCCCGCTCAATATACTCTCTTTCTCTTACAAAGCCTTCCTCGTGACGGGGCTCGGCGTTGATAATCACAGGACCTCTACCTGGGGAAGGAGAACGATGCTGTTCATAAATCGTGGTTCTCTTCTCAAACATTTCGCCTGGTGGAGGTGGGGGCGGGAGCATCTGTGCCGGAGGAGGTGGCGGTGGGCCTGGTTGAGGGTATGCGAACACTTCTTCGCGACGCTCTTCTATAAGTGTGCCAGCTTCGGAGCGGCCACCACCTTCTACATAGTAGCAGACACTAATTAGCTTTTGACTTTGACAAACCAAGGGTTCTATACTAGAGAGCATACCATGCAACTTGTATTCCTCGCTCAACTTGATGACCTCGTCGATGTTCTCGCGGCCTAGCGCTTTCTGAATCACGATAACATCGCCCTAAGAAAAGGAGTTAGTCCATCCATAGCCGCAGTATACCGATGATCAGAAACCTTACATCTTCTTCAAAGGGGTAGCCCAGGGCGTAAATTGCTTGCTTGCTGACCAGACGGCCTGGCATACGGGTTTTGCCCCGCTTAGGGAACTCGTTGCGCACAGTGGTCCCGCTAGAGGACGAAGATGTACTGCTGGATCGAGAGCTCTGAGAATGAGATTTGTGGGATTTGTGAGAAGATTTGTGAGTATGAGAAGATTTGTGAGTATGAGAAGATTTGTGAGAATGATGAGAGCTTTGAGACTCCTTGCTTCGGCTTCTTCGTCGCCGGATGATCTCTCTCTCGCGAATTCTCTCGGGATAGGGCCGGTAGTCCTCATCACCGTAGAAATCCGGCTCGGCCACCGTGATTTCGTCGAAATCTCTCTCGGCATATCGCCTTGGTGGAGGCAGACCTCTCGAATGTGGCAGAGGGATAGGGACATAGGCCGGTGCTCTGTATTCCTCACGCTCACGACGGAGGTCTTCCCGACGGGCTGGGGCGGCATATTCTTGTCTCTCGCGGTCCCTCTCCATGAAGCGTGGAAGTGGTCGGCGATCAAAAGTATCCAGACTTGACTGTCGTCTGACAAGACCTGGCCTCGGCGGAGGACTGATAATTTCTCGATCCCTCTCCCTTTCCCTCTCAATCACAACGGATCTCTTGCGAAGGGGAGGTTCTCTCTCGTACTCGGGCTCATCGTAGTAGACTTGGTCTCGATAATGGCGGTCATCCTCGACTCTGCTACCGCGTCGATCGTAAATTTCATCAAAGGATCGCTCGCGCGCTCTGCCGCCGGGGCCGCGGGTGACTCGGGAATCGCGTTCCTCGAAGAACTCGTCGTCGAAGCGGCCGCGGGAACGGGCTCGTTCGCGGGAGAAGCGCTCGGCATCCCAGCGCTGGGGACGGCGAGGTTCTCTGGACATGGTTGATAGTTTTATGGAATTAATGGTGGTGTGCAACTTCTTGGAATGGCCTTCAGAAGCAGAGGAGGGGCTGGCGAAGAGGAACGAGGGGAGAGCTTTGGTGGTATTCGGGCAAGCCGGGCGCAGGGATGCGGACCTAAGGTTTACGCCGCTCTGGTTGATTGGGCTGAAGATGCCACGTGAAAAGAGGCTGAGACTGTCGGTCTGGGGATATAGGGCCTAGAATGTGATCAAGTCGGTGTAGAAATATGGCATCTATGATTTCCGACTTTCGAAGCAGGCTGTAGAGGAAATCAAGTATTCATATCGTCATGGGGGACAAGACGCTACATGTATGCTGCACTGCCGCACGCACATTTGGCGCCGGCAGGCCTCGTCCACCACGGCCGCCCAAGCTGCACTGTGACGTACAAGTTTACGTCCTTTTTTCCGAAAAAGGGAGGCCAATCGTGTTCGAACAGATTTCACCAATCGCTCCTGCAAAAACAAGGAAATGACAATTGTTTCCGACACTAACTTTGCCCTATCCCTTCTGGCCGCAGACTGAGACTTCAAGTCTGAAGAATTCGAGGATGACTATTCTACATCCAGTTCGATTCAGGGTGATCGACTTGTGTAACGCCAGATGATCATGATTGCTTGGCCTCGAGCAGAATCATAGCATGTGCCATCAGCATTCTCTCTTAACACACGTTGGGCCCTGCCTCCAGCTGCAAGGCCACCTCTTCAGCCAACACTTCCTGCATCGGATACGTTGGATGCAGCGAGTTGAGCCAGAAGTACTCATTCACCGGAACACCGCACGAGGCATCCAGGTAGTCCTCGGTCGGCGTGCCACTGTCTCGTTGTCAGCCCATCAGTTCCTCTATTGAGTTCCGGAATCCAGACTTACTTCTCATAAGCCACGCAGTAATTCGTCGTATTCCGATAAACGCTCGTCTGCGAAAAGCTCGACGGATTATTCAACACCTCCGTGAACAACGCATTCGCATCATAGGTAAAGACGTTCGTGTCCGAGTGGTTCTTCTTAAACGTCCCGACCATACTCAACAACTCGCTATTCCACGCCGCAATGTCCGCCTTCTCCTGCGCCTGCGCACTTGTTCCCTCGGCCGCTGTCAATGGACTGCGATCGACCGGCGGCACGGTAATGAACAGAAAGTTCCTTCCGCCGGAACTGTAGAGTTGTTCCAGCAATCCTTCGTACACATTGAAGATCTGCGCATTGAGTGTGGTTGTCGCGTTGGACCCGCTGCCGTATGAATTTCCTACGTCGTTGATGCCGATGAAGACGCCGAAGAGCGTGTTGGTGGATGCCCAGGGAGAGACGGAGTGGCTGGCATACGTGGGGATGAACTCGTTTTGTACTTGTTGCTGTACGGAGAGCACGGTGGTTTCGTAGGGGGCGACGAGGGAGGAGTCGACAGTGGCGCCGCCGTAGGCGAGGTTGTAGGTGAGCAGCAAGGATTCGTTGTATTGCACCGTGAGGGCATCGACCCAGTTGGGGCCGTTGGAGGCCGTGTAACCTGGGTAGGCTGGGTTGCCGAGTGGGTTGCCGGCGGTGGGTTGTGACCCGGTGTCATTGAAGCCTGTTGTTGAGTAGGAGTCTCCGCTGTTTGGGTGGGCTTGTGAGCATCTTGTGCAAATACTATGGAATATAGAATGGAATTTGGCAAGGAGAACAGAATGAATGTGAAAGGAGTAAGAAGAGGCTGCGAACTGACAAGATGAAAGCATATTTGATTCCAGCCCAACCAGGCCAGTTCGAGGTTGCGGTACAATTCGAAGCCGCCAGCACAACCCGCACTACAGCCGTGAGGCCCAGTACCAAGCTCGTCGTCGTACGCATAATTGCCAATGAAAATGATATGAGTCGCCTGGAGCCGATTGAAAACGTCGGGAACGCTTGAAACAGAAAGCGCAGTACAGCAACTTGTTCGATCGGCAAGAGCAAGATCCGACGAATAGAAATTCAGAAACACGGGGAAGAAACGAGGCAGCGGAAAGAAGTCAAAAAGCACACAAGCTTCCAGGACAGGAACAACTCTGGTATATAAACCAGTTGAACTTGCCATAGGGCGTACGAGTACCTTAGATCCTACACTCATTCCCAACCTCCATCCCGCCGGTGGTGTAGTGATCTCCCCAGTGGCAACCAATACCGCTGCATAAACCTGCAAAGACACCACCCTCACCTAGACAACCATACTGTCATAGACTTGATCTCGCGAAAGAAAAACTTATAAAGCCGCCAGCAACTCAATGCAGGACGACGGAACAAGACCATCCGCAAGCCCTGTTTGGGGTAGAAAGAAAAAGGACAAAAGGAAAAAGACACTCAAGAGGGCGCGCAATCTGGGGATTTTGCGGGGAAGCTTCCAGCGCATGTACATATAGCGGTACATTTATCCGTAGAAGTACTGGCTATATGTCCTGCAGGAACACGCAGTAGCGACAACCCAGCTGACCTCGTGGTTGCGTGGATCTTGCGAGTGTAACCTTGGGTTCATCAATCCGAGGCAAAGCTTGGGTAAAGCTTGGGGGGCTGTAAATCATATATGATGATATAAGATTGAAGGAGAACCGGGAAAAGGATAAATCGCGAGTACGGCGACACAAGATCTGGGGAGCGATGCACTGGACCGAGAAACTTGTGCTTGCAGTAGAGATCACCAAGGGACATGGTTGGGGCAAAATTGTATCGGATCCGACTTCGGCTATTGAATATATACCCGCTGTGCCGCCTGCGCCGATAGTATATACCAGATATATGGACATTTTCCCCATTGCCAAGTCCTGGCCCTATGCATAAGCTCAGATGGTATCGTCTTAAACATTCCATCCCATCATGAAACAGTAAACACAAGCATACCGAACCCTCGCTGAAACACCCCAACACCCATGCTTCACAAAATGAATCTCGCTCAATCAAATCATGATATGCTCGCCATCACCCGGGTCCATAAAGGCTCGCCACCGAAAAGCACCCTCCCGAACAGCTCTCCATCTCTCGACGCGCCTGTCGCCTCCCTCACCCCAGAGCTTCTCAAGAACCTCGAGTCCAGCAATGTTATTAAGATAGCCGCTGCGTGACGTGATTTCTCGGCATTTGGACCTTACAATGCTCTGTTGCACGGCGTTTACACACTCGCTCCCTGCGATGAACAGCGGCCACAGCAAGAACTCGGCGCCGCTGCCTTGCTCCAGACTGGTCACATAGAACAAAACCTGCGAGACGAGGTTCTGGAACGAGAGCGCGGACGACGGTGTTTGCGGACAGGCCAGGCGTTCGGTGTACAGCAATGCGGCGTAGCGGAATGCTTCGGAAACGTAGCCGAAGTCGCGAAGCTGGGTGTGAGTGGGAGTGACAGGGAGTATGGATACGAGGCGGGAGGCGTCAAACTCCCAGTTTTGTAGGGCGTTGCGGGTCTCTTTCCATTCAAGCCAGAACATGGGACGCATCTCGTCACTGGTGGACGATACAGAGGATGGGTTCATCCGCGAAGATGCCATCTCGTCGTCATCAAGCATGGTGGTAAAGCCGTTGCCGTCGAATTTCTGGCTGTGCATAGTGTAGAAGTCGGCCAGGGCTTGACCGGCCAGACGAGGACGAGGCAGAGGTGGCGGATTGCGCATCTCGGGGGCGGGGGATTGTGGATTATGAACATTTCGGTGTTGCGACAGTAAGTTGAGGCGACCTAGCTTGGCAATAACCCTGAAGAGACGGCCATCACAGCCGGCAAGATTCTCGAGGGCGGCTTCCTGCGTCGAGGGGTTCGCTATCATTTCGAGAAAGCCATCTCGAAGTTGCGCTTCGCGATCATTGACGGTGGCAGTCATGGCATCGAAATATGTAAATAAAGTCTCCATCCAGCCCCATTTGCCAGTTTCTGGGCCATTTTGGCGGATTCCCATTAATTTTTTAACGCCGGCAAACTGGGTTTGAAATTGAGCAACACCGCTCTCGCACATGCGATAGTGACACAGGATGAACAATGTTGCAAGCACAGCGTCATGACTTGCTGAGGCTGGGTCACCAAGTTGCTGATTGAGGAGCTGGACAGCACGCCCGCGGTGCTGGTATTCCTCTTGTAGGGATGGGTCGTCCACGGAATTGTCAAGGTCCGTCCTGGAACCTGGACGCTTGGTTGGGGTGGAGCATCCTGGGGCTGGAGATCCACGGTTGATCCGATCTTGCAGCTCCATCTCAAAAGGTTGGCGAAGATTCTCATTTTGCAGGCTCGTTTTTCGCTTCATTCGGAGATTGCAGGCAGCTAGAGCACAGATGGCATGTCTTAAGCTCAGACTCCCGACTGCAAGCCCCAAAATGTGATGCCGATACGGGTTACTTGGACTATCAAGAACGACTATCGATGGGCAAATAATCTTCTCATAGTAATCAAGGAAGAACGGAATTCTCGGCGACATATCGATGGCTATCGTCGACGACACTGCATCTGCCGAGTGAACTCGGTAGCTGTGTGTATCGGAATGAGCCTGAGAGTGCGCATCGTCATCGGTCACTGATGCCCAGGATGGTGCGTGAGAGGGCCCCCAGCTGCGAGTTTCAAAGTCGTGTGAGTGTACCGAACCCCCTGAGAGTTGTCAGCATTCGAAAAACACTTCAGGGGGTTAGGACTCACCGAGAACCTCTTCGTCGTAGTAAATGTCAGAGAGGTTGCTCGGGCCGGAGGGAGAACTGGGATGCTGGCGGTGATAGTGGTCTCGGAGGCCATAGAGGTTGTGATGGGAGCCCAAGCTGGAACTTATCTCCGACTGCTCGTAGTAGTGGTCAGGGCAGGAAGTGGGCCCACGTGCATCCATCAAAGCAATGGGGCTGTGATCGATAGGAGAAGGGTGAGATGAATAGTTATTGTAGATGGGAACGGGACTGGCCATAAACGGAACATCCTCACCATGGAAGGAGCGATCGATGGGAGACGTGGCATAGTCACTCTCGGCATAGGTGCTGATCGAGTCCACAGATCTCGACAGTCTGAGGTCTGGCGTCTGGCCGATTGAAGGCGTGGAGAGACGGTTTAGGGATTGACGCAGGAGGGTCTGGTGGGTTGGGGACTCGGGATGGGCCATTGGGTTTTGCTGCATGTTGCGATGCATATAGTCTCGATTCAGGGCCATGTTCCAGTCGGCATTCATGGGGGGAATCTGCATGGCCTGGGGGTGGCTATGCTCGGGGGCCACATTGACGAAATCATAGCTGGTGTATGCATTGTTCTCCCGCTTGAGCTTGAGCGGGCCATCTGTGAAGACCTGCTGGTGATGTTGCCGATGTTGCGGATGTTGCGGAAGATTTTGTTGTTGGTGGTTTTGCTGGTGACTTTGCTGCTGCTGCTGCTGCTGCTGCTGCTGGGTTTTGGCGAGGTGTGCTTTGGAGAGCGAGGTCCTCGCTTTCGAGATGGGCGGGCTCTTGACCGCGGGAGCCGACTTGGCGACGGGCAGCGAAAGCCCCCGCAGCTTCCCGCGGCTAGCCACGCCGACTCCCCACGTCAACTGCGTCTTGTATCCCGAACACTCTTTGCCATACTCCAGACACTGCGAACAATACGGCCGTCGACGATCGCATTTCAGCCCGCGCTTCGTACACGCAAAACAGTCGTCACTAGCACCGCTGGCCGGCGCCCTCCTGCGTCTCTTGCGCGGTGCCACTGCTGCTGTGTCCGTGCTGGCGACTGGTTGCGGGACCGTCATGCTGTCCGTTACCAAGTGGCGCTTTGGGGGTAAGTGAGAGAGGGTATAAAGTGTTGTGCAATTTCGCGGACAGGACTGACGTTGCAAACAGCAGAAAGAGTCGCGCCCGTCTAGATTAAGTATATAATAGATGGGATAGCAAGCCGTGGACGGCCCCGGGCATGGAGAGACGGCCGACTCTGAAGAGAGGCAGGCGTGAGATCAGCAATGCAGGTAGTATATGCACGAGCTCTGGACGGCCGACCAGGGTGTATAGCTACCATGAAAGCGGGAGAGGCTAGCGAGTGGCAGCGAGGGCAGCATGGGAGCAGACCTAGCGCTCCACTTGCATCCGCAGAACAGGAGGCAGAGCAGGCAAATGTCAAGTGGGTTGTTGGAAGTGGCAGCCTATCACTCGACTGCGAGGTCTAGTGGCCGAGGCGAGTATGGGCACAGTGCCGCCGCGAAAATCCAGGCTTCGCATTAAAGCCCAGGATGGCCGTAATATACGTTTGCGCTCGGAAAAGAAACGGGGCTATTATTATGGACGTTGGAGCGGAGTCCACCACTCAATCGTCCTCTCCGTGGTCCGTACGAGCATAGACTATCTGTATGTGGGGCGCCTGCTCCGTCTCCTTGTACCTGTCACGCCAACATTGCGTGCCGTTGTACATTCGGAGGACCAGGTCCTGCTTGGAGTAGTACACCCTCGGCCTCGACGGGCCTGGTAGTAGTATGCAAGGATTTGCAACAAGTGGCGCAGCTTGTTTGGAGTATGTCGACCAGAATCGCCATCTTCGAGAGATTCGCATACCGATCCTATGCGAGCTCCATTGCTTCATCTGGCCTCCGGAACGCCATCAAGCCTCAGTCTCTGCCCGACGGCATGGATGATGGCTGTCAAATTTCGACTCGAACTGCCATCTAGACAAGCCAAAGCATCATGATTGACGGCAGATCCAACGGCTGCCAGCAGCTTGAAGATGTCAGTTGTTCGTTTTGACAGGCATGCTAGAGCCACCTCGTCTTGCTCAACCCTTTTTCGGGGGTACAAGATGGCCCAGTCATCAACACAATAATCATCATATCAGCATAATACGTCGGCTACAAAGCCGGAGGAGCAACAAGGCTGGTCTGATATGGCGTCTGGGAATAAGAATAGCTTGCCGCTGGCGCCTCTGATAATGAAGATCACAGGGGCGTAGCCCTTGCAAGAGGATCAAGCTATGTGATTGAAAGCTTGGATAGCTATCTGCCACCAATCCTGTATCCCAGCTCATCCTCGATAGCTATCCGATTTCGATACGATATCAGTATAAGAGCGAGGTCTCGAAGGCCGGGAGCTTGGTTTTGCAGACATCTGTGCAGTATATCAGCTTAAGAGGGGTTAGCGACATAGTATTGGAGTCCAGGCAGTTGTCAAAGGGTTCCGTGTCGCCTCGACGCCTCTTGCCGTAAAATTATCATGTCTTCTGCAAGGCCTCAAGCCTCGAACGAGGCGTCGTTCTATGCATACAGGAAAAACAGTATCCCTAAATTTTCTTCACACCCTCAGTGCTATTTGGAGGCGTCTCCATACAGGATGCGTGCAGCAACATAATGCGATACGTACAGCATGTACAGGCACAAGTTGTGTTCGATGCTGACGGGTCCCTGAAGCATACCGGCTTTGGCTCACTTGATTTGCTAGAGCAGGGGCCTGAGAAGGGCATGGAAGGATGGAAAGCTTCGGCGATGATGCAGAATGAAGAAAGGCTGGCGTCGGAATGGTGTGCGGGAGCAAAGATGCATGCGGAGATGAAGGATAGCAGCAGGACACCACAACTAACTCCTCAAGCCACCGGGCGTCAAGAAGGCTTGGTAGCGACCAGCGTGGGGTTACGAGTTGGCAAGGAAGTGAGGTGAGCTTGTGATCCATGACAAGCGTTTGAGCTATCCCTAGTGATGGTCGCTCCCGTTGGACAGATGCCAGCGAACCTGGAGCAGACCCAGCCAGTTTACTGGCAGTCGTTGGACACTGCCGGTAGTCCTAGAGATCGGGAGATGCAGTTATTAGTGGCCATAATCTGCTTCATCTGCTGCCGGGACCAATGTCAGTACACAGATCTTTATTCTCCTACGTCGCCGTATTTTCATGCGATATATTCCGTTTTATGGGATAAAAGTCGTGCCGGGAAGGGTCAAACTTGCTTCAGCATCCAGAGAGGTCTTGTCCGTCTTCCAAATCATCGTCAATTTGTCATCTCCTTGCCAAGTTTGCATCGTCGATTTGAAGTCATATGAGCATCGCTCCCAACCTGTGTAGCTGCAGTACTCTGCCTAGCTGTAAAAGCTCGACAGGAGAGACAGCCACCCACCTGCAAGAAAGCTTCGTCAACCAGGTTCAACGGTTGGAGTATGGCTTGGCCAGGGTCTAACTTGCGAGCCAGCATCATGAGTGAACAGGCTTCGTCGCAGCTCGCCGGATCACAAACCAATAGTCGGCTTGCTCCAGCGGGCCCACCCGCTGGTATCCGTCGCAGGATCGTTGTGTAGCATGAAACTCTGAAGCGTTATGTAGATGTAGACACACAGTAAGCCAGATTCAGAAACACGCTAGAACATGCATCGAACTTCAACAAGCCACAATGGAAGCCGACGAATGTCGACTAGACCAGACTGCACCTGGGCGGCTGACCGGCTGGCAAGTGAGGTCATCACTGATGTGGCAAAGGCATCGACGATCATCCAGCGCAACCACCTTCTTTTGGAGCACTGCTTGCGAGCCAATCGAACCGTTATACTGACTTCGTAAAAAATGGCATATTCTGCTACCGATGATAATCGTATACCTGGCTTCAGGACCCTGGCTGGCACCTGATGGTCCTGACAAGCACCGAGCAAGGGAAGCATTCCTTGCTAACAATTTGGATAGAATGCGCTGCCATAGCAAGACGGATCCGTACCAGTGCCGAGGAGGGTGCCGTTCACCGTTCATCGTTCGACGGCAGATTGAAACTTTCAAGCTCCTAAACGTCGGATTTGATAGCAGTTGACTACTGCATCCCGTCCTTCGTGCATGACACGGACCGGAGCGTAGGTAGAACCCATAGTCTGATATGAGGGACACTATCCAAGCCGACCCCGCTGTATTCCCGGAATCTCGATGGCATCACTGCTGGGCATGTGGTCGCGGCCCCTTTTCAAGCGCGGGATGACCGACTTGACGGACACGGCCCTTTCTCCGGAGCGCGTGAGGGATCATTATCGGCGCCGAGGCGCCTGGTGGTTGACTGGGGGTCAAAAGAGTACACTATCTCGTCGCAAACTGCGGGGAAACGTAAATCTTGCGAGACAAGCAGCAAACGAGTCTGAAAAAGCCACTTGCGAGGAGACGCTCATGAAATGCTTCTTACGCTTTTTGGGTACATGTCCGAGGGCTAGAGCGACGAGGTTGAAAGCAGTCTTGAAGCAACGAAGTGTGGGACCAGGAAATAACTCAAATGGAAATATTCTGTTACGTACCAGAGTACAACGCTGTCACGGTTCCTGTGATCTGTACTCGTCGTAGGCATGTATGACTTGACACCCTCTTCGCTGCACCCCGAAAGCCAAAACGCGGCTGGTTCTGCTTCCTGTGCTTGGTGCTTCTGGTGGCTGCGCCTGTGTCTTGGATTGTGCTGTTCCTCGCCGTCAAGGCTGCAGGAGAGGAGAAGAAGACCCCTGGCCCCCTTCGGTCCTTGTGCCGTTTCGCCGTCGGCTTCTGCAAGATCATTGGCTTATTGCTAGCCACCTGCCCGAGATGTAACGTTTGATCCGAGATCCTGCAATAACCTGACATGTTAGGTTCGTATCTTCTTTGCTAGAGGCTCGCTATGTGTCGAGCTGGATGTTCGATGGTATGTTGTCCTCGAGGATTCGGTGATCGCTCCGGCGAAACCGACAGACCACCTTTTAGGAGCAGACGCAACAGTGACGGTGGTATGGTGAGTTGCATGAAGCACCACGGCGTGGCTCTCTTCCCACGCCTGACAGCAGAGATGGCCTCATTGTCGACGGTGCAGGCAGCAGATGCAATGCAGAGCCAGCGGGGGCGCTCTTGCATGGCGAGCTCCCCACTGTGCAAGGCACTGAAGAATGATAACATAGCTTGATCGCTCCCAACCCCGGCAACTCTCCCGCTGCAGATCTGTATGGGGCGTGGGGGGAGGGGGTCCAGTCAGGGGGCCCTGCTTCCGTGCAGTCGTGCATCAATCGTTGTGCTCGCTTCCCGTCGGGATCACATGCGGTTGAGAGAGTCCGGGAATCCACAATGTCTCGAGGACATACAGGGGGTCTGAACAGAGAGAGAAAGATATGCCCCCCGTGCAAACTGGAAGAGCATTTGTTCAGAGATCTTCAGAGGGAAGCACATTGTGGAGCGTAGAGTCAGCATGTAATCGGAGGAGCGTTTGTCCGCGCAGACGTCTGAGGAGCATACTGCAGTTCTGAAGCGGGTCGTTTTGCGATTTCTGCGATTTCATCGGTCTCAAGTAACGGAGAGCCACGTGTAATGGCAGTGGGCAGGAGCGAGGTCGAGTTGGGAACCGATAAATTCGGCTCTGCGCTCGGACAAATAGTTTCTCCGCTTATCATCACGTGCCCAGGCGATAAGATCCGAATTTTATTTCTGCATCGTGCACACACGACGGCTGGACTTTGGGAGGACTGACGACCAGAGAGACAACTCACACCATCCTCGCAGCCCACTACCCCCAACCACTGCGCAAACATGGGTCGCGAACTCCAGAAAAAGAAGAATCGCTCTGGCAATCCCAAAGTGAGGCAGAAGCCCAAGTCCAAGAAGATCAATGTCAAGGGCAACGCCATCATAGCTGCGAACTGGTAAGATTACTGCTGCTATTCAACGTCCAGCATCTGTACCGCTGCCGAAGGCTCTGCTTCTTCGTGTAATTTCTCTGCGCTATCTGCTTCCAAAATTTCAATCCCAGCCTTCTCTCTCTATCCACTTCCTCGTACTCACAAAACCCCACAGGAGACAATCCGAGACCCTTTCTCAGAACTACCGCCGCCTCGGCCTCACCTCCCGCCTCAACGCATCCACCGGCGGCATCGAAAAGCTGCCCGGCAAGTTTACCGGCTCGCACGCAGCTGTCACACCTCTCGCCATCACCTCCACCGCCGCGCCTACCTCTATCATCCCATCTGAAGCAAAAGTCGAGCGGGATCCTTCGACCGGCAAGATCCTCCGCGTGATCCACTCCGACGCCTCCAAAAAGGTTGTTGAGCACAACGGCAAGACCTTGAATGATCCGCTTAACAGCGACGGCGAGGACGATGAGGAGTGGCAAGGCTTGGGCGAGCATGCGAATGACGGCTTTGACGGACATGAGCGGAGCGAGAATGAGATTGTGAGGCAATTGGAGGAGCAGGCGAGCAGGGCCGCGCCGAAAGTTCCGAGAAAGCAGAGTGAGAGGGAGAAGGAGTGGTGTCAGAGGTTGGTGGAGGCGTATGGAGAAGATTATGGAAGGATGGCGAGGGATAGAAGACTGAATCCGATGCAGCAGACTGAGGCTGATATCAGGAGGAGAGTGACGAGATGGAGGGAGGATGGCGGTGGTCAGGCTGTTGAGGCTTGAGATGATGAATGCCCGTGGATTCATTGCTGTTCATGCGGCGTTTGGGCGTTGATTGGGGGACTGAGTGGGTGAGCTCCAACTCTTCTGAATTTGTCACAGGCTTTCATCATCTGGGCGAGAATAACAATTTCCGTGACTGAATCAAGTCATGGAATCTGCATCAGACGGAAAAGACGACGGCTACTTATGGAAATGTTGTGGAAACTATGTGAGTAGGATGAATGATTGGTAGTTCTACTACACCATTACGATATCAGCTATATGGCATCTTTTGAGGACGTTGGAAGGATTTTACTGCTGTTGAGTTCGTCACGATCGCGCCGTCGTTGGAGCTTCCGGAACACCAAGTGTGTTTGGCTTAAGAGACTTGGGATGCCTGCCAGTCTCCGGAAATTTGGGGCGCAGATGACCATTTCGAAGTGATGTTTTCAGATACGGAATTTGACTTTTACAGGGCTTTTTTCTCCTTTGATAGCTTTTACTCTTCATCCGGCGCACAATACCTTTCCATTCTCAAGCCTCGAGTACTACTACCCTTACTTCGAGCTTCTAACTCTATTGATTATCTGCTCACTTGATTTTCGTTTCCTAGCCTCTATGAGACTCCGCCGCGTCCTCGAGAGACGAGAGTACTTGTAGGGGTGCGCTCAATAGCCTCCCGAGAATTGAAATCGCCTCCAGGTCCGAATTGAGGGAACAAAAGAACTTGTATGCAATTCTCAGGTGACTCGAAGTATCAAAGTAACTAGAGAGCTTCGAGATCATTGGGAACATTCCAAAGAACTAGAAACAGTTCGAATGATTAGCAATTATCCAGAGAACTAGGAGTATCCTGAATAACTCGAAAGTAGACTAGAAACAAAGGCATTCCTAAATCAGGATTACCGATTGACTGGAGCGATTTCAAACTCTTATACTAGGCAAATAAGATAAGCCATTTAGCAATCCGAAGGGTAGAAAAGAATCGGTAGCCTCAATATATCTCAGGCAGAATCTGAATAATCCCCAGTTGCAGAAGTCTGTTGATTGAAAAAGACCTGTCGACTGGAAAAGATTTGTCGGTTGAAGGATGACCTGTCGGTGGAGAAAGACCTGTCAATACTCGATTGGCAAAAGCATTGGTAACCCCCTTCTGATTTGCAACAGACAACTTTCATTGGAGAGAGTGCGCAGTCAAAGTGGAAGCCGCCAGGCTTCCAGGACAACTTTTCCAATAAGCATCATGACTGCAAATTCTCAAAAAATTTCCATCAAACAAGGGTAAGAAATTACCAATTCTCAGGTTCTGTGGTTTAGTGGTATAATTCTCGCTTAGGGTCTTCACTCTAAGTTCATTTGCGAGAGGTCCCGCGTTCAATTCGCGGCAGAACCCTGACTTTTTGGGTGTCGAAACGAGCAGTAAATCACAGCGGGGGACATCGTATTTTTGGACTCCCACCAACCACCTCGCTCACACATCCAAAAAGTTAAAAGTCAGTGTTCTGCCGTGGATTGAGCACGGGACCTCTCGCAAACACAGAAGCTTTGCGTGCCGCACCCCCTTCCGGGGCGGGCACGCGTTGTTGCTCTATTAGAGGTGAAGAAGTGTGTGCTAGATCGCCTCTGTAGTCTTGAAATCCTCATAAGCCAAGCCCGAGTGGGACCGTGGGACTAGTTTCTTTACTCCTATTCCAGTTCCCAGGTGGCTGGTAAGAGAAATGGTTGGAATTATTGGGAATATTCCTGGTCTTCAAGGATACTGCTAATCACTAGAAATACTTCAATCTTGTTCTGTATTATGCATATAATATTTCCTGAAACGGTGCTTGATACAGCGTGAAAAAATTACTGTGTAACCTACGGTGTGTTGTAAACCGTGTGCGGGAACACTCCGTAGTCACACTACCGTGTGCGGGGAATACCGCTTGGTTTACGGTGTATTGTAAATTATGTTCGAAAACAACGCGTAGTAATTTCGGGGATACGGACTAATCGGTCTTACACGATGAGGAGAAAATTTGACTGGGATCAGTATCTTTTTCAAACCATTTTAATACACAATTAAATCAAACACCATCTTGATCGTCCGATAACCTCCTCCTTCTGAGTGTAATCAAAAAGAGATTGCTGAACGGGGATCGCTAAATCGCATCTGGAGACTCTTTCTGGAGGTTTGAAATCGCGTACAGACTAAATCAGTAAATCTGTTCGGTAATAATATTCCCAATCACTCCATTGTAATACTCCCAGTTACTTGAAACATTTCGAATTACTTGGAATATTTGCAATTCTTTCTAAAGCATTTTCAATTATTCGTAATATTCCCAGTTACTTCGAATACTCACAATCACTTGGAATCCAGGAATACTAGACATAGGTGGTTGGTGAACTGGTAGCAATACATGCGAGGGAAATTCCATAAAGAAAAACATGCATATTTGTCTTTGATTGAAACTCGTATTATTTGTATTATCTGTCATCACTAGCTAGCTAGCTACGAAGCTTATGGATCATAATCCTAAATCCAGCTGTATCGCAACGCTGACTTGATATTACAACGCTGAGTGGGAATCGCCTATCAAGTAAGGTCGTATGCCGCTACCGCTCCACGGGGTTCAAAAATAGTTTTGCTCCATAGCCATGCTTTTGAAAATCAAGTAGGCTCTCCTCCTTGATTTGGAAATTCGTTACCAGAACTCCGTAGCCCGCGAATAAAATGCAAGGGGTATCCAATGCCGGCTAAGTTATGCAGATGAGAAAGGAGATTCATGTTCGTTCGGCGCTCGAGAAAGTCGCGACCGCCAATGCTCGCTGAAAGGGAAATGGAACTATGACCCGATACAGAGATGAGAAGATCGTAAATCTCGCAAGTTCGAGTATGAGGACGAACGTAGATTGGAATTAGTCGTGAAGTCGTAATTAAGAGGAAATTCGTGAGCTGAAGCGGCTCGATAAGACCGTGAGTCTGGGGGCGAGGATTAGATAGAACTGGAAGGGTGGATGGAGATGGCGTTGTCGAGAGAATCGGTCGATATCATGTCCTTGTCTAGGCTCCGTCCAACATTCTTTTCAGAGTCAGCGGAGCAGGGCCGTTCGAGCAGCGACAGGCCGCGCGATCGGGTGCTATTGCCGCGCGATCGGGTGCTATTGCTGCTTTCCAGCTCCTTGGGCAGGTTGCCGAAGCGGGTGAGGCGGATGCCATGAGATTGAGGTAGGGAGCGCCAGGCGGGTTGGTTGGTGTCGAAGACTTCGTCCATCTCTTCGAGAGACCTGCCTTTGGTTTCCTAGGCATCGTTAGCTTGGTATTTACGTGAGGGTGTGGGTTGAGGGGGCTTGAGCTTACCGGTGCGGCGATGAACATGTGGATGAAAGCCATTCCATTGCACAGTCCAAAAATTATGTATGTCTTCCAGTTGATGACATACAGAAGTGGCGGTACTGCAAACGCAAGAATACAGTTCCAAAACCAGTTGCTAGCAGTGGTGATTGATACCGCTTTTGCTCGGATCTCGCTGGGGAATATCTCGGCGGGATATGTCCATGCGGTGGGTCCCCAGGTAGTGGCGAATGAAGCGACAAAAAGGTAGGCGCATGCAACAATAGCAATCGAAGCTTTTTTGTGACCAATCACAATCCAGGTGATGGCTGCGTTCTCTGCATCCTGCACAGGACCATCGTTGGGCTGGCCGTAAGTGGCCTGCAAACCACCCGAGATGAAAAGGAAAGTCATCTGTAGTAGGGAACCAATAAGGAATAAGGGGCGTCGTCCCCACTTGTCGAGGTAGATGACGGCGGGAAGAGTAAACAGAACGTTGATAACGTACTGAACCAAGGCAGTTATGATTGGTGAACCTATGTTGGCAGCTTGCATGATGTAGACAATGTAATACATCATAATGTTAATACCAGAAAGCTGTGCCCACATCTGGATGGACATTCCCAGGACGACACGCCTCAGCATTCGGGGCTGAAGCAATGCCACGTAACCAGAAGAAGTGTTCATTCGCTCGAGTCGTAACGCTTCTTCGATCTCCTGGTACTCGGCAAGAACTTTGGGATGGTCGACATCTCCTCCTCCGTGTAATGCTGCCATGACCTCAATGGCTTCGTCCCATCGGTCGTGCATAGCAAGCCATCGCGGGGATTTTGGGAGAAAGAACAGGCCGCAGAACAGGATGAGCGCTGGAATTATCTGGATTGCCCACGGAATGCGAAAGGCGGCAGTCGATTGGTTGGGGTTGTTAGGACCGCCGTCGATTTGAGCCGCCGCATATTGGATTAAATACTGGATCAGAATACCCCAAGTGATCGCCCATTGTTGCAATGCCACCACTCGTCCACGGATTTCTTCGGGCGCAATTTCAGACTGGTACACAGGACATATGGAACTTGCAATGCCAATGCAGACACCAGAAACAGCTCTGCCGACGACTAACATTGGGACTCCGTTTGAGAGACATTGGATTCTGGGAGAGCTTTTAGTATGACAAGACCAGCAAAAATAAAAACCTGGGTGCTTACATGGAACCGAGTATCCACAGCAGAGAAGCAAATTGGATCGCGATCTTCCGGGAGTATTGGTCGGCGAGATAGGAGGAGCAGAGGGCACCGACAAGAGAGCCCGCAGGCATAGCAGATGTGATGCCGCCCTGAACGTACGAGACTGGGTATCCAAAATAGTTGGCGTAGGCCTGAGTGCCCATTACACCGCTCATTGAGGAAATATCAAATCCGAACAGTCCACCGCCTATCACTTTTCAGTGACTGTAAAGTTCGCGGGTGGTTCGATACATACCGATGGCGGCGAAGGCACATATGTGGTAGACATTGGTTGCTTGATACATTTTGAGAGGCGCCAGATGGCAGCGCAGGATTTTGTTGTAGATAATCGAGAATCTGATCCAGATAGTGTCAGATATGAGTATTGGCTGTTGAGACGGCAACGTCGATGCTGGGATTGAAGTATCCACGCTCGAGTCGGTTCGACGGGCGGAGATTTGATGTTGACTCCAAGTTCAAGCGTCCCAGTCAGTTGCGTTCACGTACCTAAGTGGCGGAACCAGTAGTTCCGGGTGTCTTGTTTCGCTGGTCTGATGATTCAAAGGAAGGTATGGTGGACAAAGGTTCAGAGTGAGAGGTATCGTGAGTGGAATGGTTGGTGGGGACCAACGTAGTAACATGTATCCAGGTGCCCAAACCTCCTCGACTTGGAGCAAGGACCATTTCCACAACGGCGATTAACTTTCGTAGCGACAGTGACGATCATGCCATTTGAGCCTAGGCGGCTTATTAGCCCGAGCTGTGACTCTTCAGGTTCGTCGGGGATTGACAGGGGGCAAATAAGGTGTTTCTATACTGGCATCATACTGCGTGGAGTGAGGCGTCGATGGGCTCCTAGCGTGGCCGATAGACCCTCGGGGCGCGAAACGGAAGGGGTCCCAACTGCCCAGTCAAGTTTGGACGTCTAAGAATAAAGGTTTTGCAGTAGCTAGAAGTGCTCTGGGCAGAAAGCTTGGCTCGCCCGACTCTGCCAGCTGGTGTCACCTGTCCTGTCCCCATGGTGGTGTTGTCCTACAGCTTGTTGCATAAACATAGGCGGCTTCAATTTGCCGTCAACCTTCGGGTGCTCGTATACTCATAACATGAAACAAGTCGGCGTGACGGGGATTCGGCGGGTGTGAGTTTCATCGGATCTGCGTCACTGAACTTCAAGCGGCCAACCTACCGCGCTTCTTTTCAGGGGTGGTGTCGGGGAGAACGCGTGCTACCGTACGTCGTGGCGGCGCGTCTAGCCCATGGAACGACATATCTTGGTGCATGTAGGTAGTTTGAATGAAGGCACCAACTCTAAATCCGTTGCGCAGTCACCCGCTGAAGACTGCAAATGATTGTTGGTGCCATGAGGCGTATTGCTGCTCCAGGCTCTGCGCTTAGTGAATAGCTTCATTGTTGCGAGCCTGAGTAGCGCCTTTCCCCGCCATCATTGCTTGATAATCATGGCAATATCGGCAGCTTCCACTCAAGGTTACGCCAAAGATTGATTGGGGGCTTGCTCAGAGCCCAGCTGAACTCCGCTACCCAGCTGCTCAGAGCTCTCGCATGGCGAATTGTCCGTGAGAGTCCCCGCAGACCCTGCCGTTCCGTGGTCCTGCCCATGGAAGCTTCGGCGGATGCCTTGGGGTCTGGTCTGTGGATGTCGCGAGGCTTGGTGTTTTCGGAGCCATCCGTTCTCCTGCTGGCATTTCGTGGTGTCTCTAGGGCCGAGAACACGAGGGGCACTGCGCTGAAGCGAGGCGATGCTGTTGGTAGAGTAGTGCCCATGAATATAAGATCATGTGTGGTGTGTTTGAAATGATCTGTGCACGAGAGTCGGGTTTGTGGGCTACATGTATGTATCGCAACCCCTGAAAGGAGCCCCAATCGGAATCGTAGTTGATAAGCATTCAGATCGCCCCTTTGAAAAGCTTGACTCAACTGTGAGTCTATCGCTCGATCTTCCCTCGTCAGCGTGCACATACATAGCGAATTACCTCGGCTACTTGAACCACGACCTTCTCGCGCCCTCGTCTCCACATCTGCTCCATGTCAAAGAGATCCAAAAACAATACCAAAAAATAATCGACAGCACAGAGATTCGAACTCTGGCACGCGAACGTATGTGATTTCTAATCACACCCCTTAGACCTCTCGGGCATGCTGCCTTTTGCGTAATATTCCGCCCTGAATTGATGAAGTTCGGTGTGCGATTTGAGAGAATGTCAGACGTGCTGCCAACCTATCCATGAAATTTGATGGAGAATTTTGCCAAATGTTCCGAAACGATTTTGGCCAAGCAATTTCCTGGTTTTCCACTCGGTAATTTCTGGCCCTTTCTCAGCCAATCCGAGGACATATTATAACCAACGGCAAGCAGTACTAGGTCACCAATTAAAATATGAGACTTTCTAAAAGGTGAAAAATTAACGAACTTTGCCGACTTTTGATACTACACTAACTGCAGTGAGACCCTCAATTCATCTCCAAGACCCAACATATCCAAATCACTTTGTGGCTTATCCCCTCTGTTTTGTGTCTGTATGGGCTTATAAATGTTTGCTTTTCGTCCTGCTGACACGGAACGCGAGGAGATAGATAGATCCATATAGCTCTACCATCTACTCAGCTGAGAGCGGTCGAAGATCAGGAATAAGAGAGAGAGAGAGAGAGAGAGAGAGAGTAGCCGAATGACAATAGTAGTATCAATAATGTACGTAGAAAAGAGAATGATGGTGGGAAAACTCCAAGTACAAGTCAGACATGTATAAAGGAATCACAGCCACACAGCGCCCGAACGAACCACCCATCCCCTAGCCACACCATCTGACTTCAGCCATCCAACATGGTGGGACACTGCCTATTTTGTCAATAACGAAATTATTATTAGGCGTCTCTCGTCAATGATCAACGTATATCACAAAAACATATAAATATAAATATATATATATATAATTGACCTGTATCGGGTTGAATTCGACCTTCTGGGTATCCTCTATTTTACATATATGTACTAAACGTTACAGGATGTGCCTGAACAACCTGCTTTTACCGAATGGATATATTATAAGTAAGGCATCCAAGGATCAGGCGCGTTACCCCTACGCCAACAGCTCTATTCCCATCTTATGGGGATGTATTAGCTTATTTGGGCATATGAATTGAACATATTCTAGAAGTCATAGTCACGGTCTACACTCATCTGTTCTGTCATCAATGCTGATGCTCCGAGACATGATAACTTCAGGGCACCATTCCAGCAGGAACAGCCTGCCACAGGGTCTCTCCAAGGCCTTCACAGGGTTTTTCCAGGACCTCAACCCCCAGTCAGCCCCGAACTCCCCCTAAGCCGACGTGCAACAAAACTCGGGCAAAACCCGGGGCTTAGCACAAGATCACATGACATCTACAATTTCGAGTAAAAGGTTTGTTGCACATCGGCTTTAGGCTTCCTTCAGGGCGTGTAGTCCCCTAAAGTCCCTACAGGTGCCTAAAAGGCTCAGCAATCTAGGCATTTCCAGGGCCTCAAAACTTCGGGAAGCCCTGAAGGGAGCCTAAAGACGACGTGCAACAAAACTTGGCCGTTGAACGTGGATCGCGTGGCCTATCCCCTTTTTCGACTTTGCCCCACATCGACAGGACAACATATTCATTCATGATTTGCTACCTCACAAGCCATCCTCCTCATCCTCACTAACCTCCTCACCCGCTGCAATAGCTTCTTCCCTCTTCTTCCTCGCCCGCTCCCTCTTCCTATCCAGCAACTTCTTCAGCCCCTTCGCCACATTAAACACACCTCCCGTCCCACTCCCACAAGCTGCACAACTCGGATCCTTCCTATACGTCTTCAGCGCACAGCCCTCGCAGAAATAATGACCGCACTTGGTCACTATCGGCTCCTTATACCTTTCTCTGCAAATAATACACGCAAATGGTATATTCTCCAACATGGCCTCATCATCATCATCGTCCTCCCCATCGCCCTCTCCATACCCCCGACTGCTTATTTTCGTCCCGCCGGTGACTTTCTTGCCTTTGGTAACATTCTCCCATTCTTTGTCTAGCTGCCAGCCTTGCTTGTAGTCTTCGCGGGCGTGGAGAAATTTACACGAGTCGCCGAAGCCGCAGAAACCGGTTTGCTTGTAGTCTTTGCAGACGTCGGGTGCGAAGTCGGTTACGGTGATGGTGCGGATGTTGGTGGGGGCTTTGATGGGGCCGATGGAGCGATTGGGCGCATCAGGATTCTTTTGAATGAATGTAGTTTGGTTGGCGAGGCCCTTGTAGGTGCCATCTGGCAGGGCGGGAGTTGAGGTGGCAGGGGCGCTGCGGGTGCTGCCGAGGAGCGATTTGGTGCTCAGGTCGGACTCGTCGTACCAGTTGGAGGACTTGGTTGCGTCGTTGGAGGAGGTGATTATGGCGCTTCGGGCGGCGGCGTATTTGGTGGCTGTTAGGTCGTCGGAGGTCTTGGGGCCGGCGGTGGAGGAGGTGGCGGTGATGGTGCTCGTGAGCTTCTTGCGCCGTTTTATGCGGTGGCCGGAGTCGTCTTCGGAACTGGAGTAGGCGGATGAGTCGCTGTCGGCGGCGGGTGGGGGAGTGGCGGGCCGTTTGCGAAAGTTGGGCTTGGACTTGTTGTTGCGCTTCTTGAATAGAGGAGCTTCGACGGGTTCTGTGGATGGGGTTTCCGTGGAAGGGTTCTCCATCGTGTGTGGTCTCGGGGATGTGGCTTATTGGATTGGTGTGGAGTCAGAATATGAGGCCAGAGAAGGATTTCGAGGTACGACAACACGATGTTGTGAAGAGGCGAGCGACGAGGTTGCGTGAAGAGAGTCGAGATTGTAGCTTCAGCGCTTGGTTGACACCAAGAAGCATGGGAATTCGAGCTGCAAGGCTGAGGTTCCGGGTGACTAATGGCCACGAGGCTGAACCAAAAATAAAAGAGTACCCCACTTTCTCGATGTCACAGTGACTGGACAATGTCACTCCGTCGCCACCTTTCATTTCTCCCTAATAATCAGAGCATCCCTGAAGCATCAGCTATTTGACTTCACCGTTAAGAATGCAACATCATGTAACAGGGTTTGAGGTATTTGAGCAATGTCTTCTTGTTGTCTGCTGATTGGCACATGGGATGAACATGATGAACCTCGCATCTGCCAAGACAGCATGGCAGCGACAGGGGATTCATGTTAAACCGGAAATCTGGGAGATGATCAAGAACACCAGCATCGCGATTGAGGATAACCATTGGCTTGGGATAGCGTTTGGTAGGCGCCTGAAGCTTGCTGAAAATCATAAACAAGGCGGATTATTACTACCACGCACCAGACTTTGTTTATCTTGGCTGTGTTTCGTGTTGACATTGGACGAGCCTCTTGTAATTGTGTCATAGCAGCCGGAGCTGGTTGTGCTCAATATTGCAACGTAGAAGGTCTCAGAAGATGGAGCTCATGGGTCAGCGGAGAGTCTGCGGAGAGTCCGATTCAGGTGAATTCGAGGCCATTTTAACCTTTTACTCGCTGCTGCTCGCAAGGCTGCGAGGTGTGTTGTCCGCTGCGTGACGCCGAGCAGCAAAACACCGACCTTACTCGCCCGCCGTCCCATTCCCACCCGTCCTCTCTCTCTTGACAAACACCTCCTCTTCTTCTTCATTCTGCCCTAGAGTACCGTTCCGGACGTGAATCTGGTTCAGGGGAGCCCTGCGGCTAGAATAGCGAGCTGCAGCCCAGATCCATCCCGCCCGCATTCCACCTGGTTTCTATTTATCGATACCGGCAGCGTGACCGTCAACAAATAGCCGGGCGCCAGGCTAGCTCAGCATAGGCGTCCCCACTCCCACTCCACTCTCCCCTGTGTACCCCAGCAATCCAAATCACCTCCTGCGCGCGACCAGCTCTGTCTGTCGCCCGTACATCTGGCATCTCTCTGCCAGACCGCGCCGGTGACTCGGTGCCCAACTGCGCCCGGTCGTCACTCCCTCTAACCCCCTCTAACTTCACTCTCTTTTCGTGGGCCACGGGCTCAAGCGTCTTCCGCAGCCACAGACTCGTGGAGTCCTGCCAATTTGCGGACAAAGGCAGCGGGCGGCACGAGCCTTGTGCTCACCTTCACCGGTGCCACCGACAAAGAGCTGACGGCTACCAGCCAGCTCGACGTGTTGCGTGCGACAATCCGCGGCACGTCCCGGTCGTTGTCTGCAAGAACTATGGCGACAACAATATCCAACGAGCAGCCCTGGTCCGCCAGCGGTTCCGAGCATCCTCTACGCAACATACATACGGACGATCCTTTCACAAGCAGCTCGGAAGACATGTCTCACCAACGATTTTCTAATCTGGGTGAAGATGTCTCTTCTATAGCACCTGGCGCATCCAAGGACCAGCAAAAGCGCGCCCTGCTGGCATATCTCGAGGAGACTGAGCGACGCATACAGCACGCCTCTGAGCTGGGCCAGAACCTCGTACAAAGCCATAAGAACCTGCAGGACCGCTTGAAGGAGCTTGAGCAGCAGCCGGCCGAAGATGATATCGGACCTGAGCTGCGAGAGAGGCTGGCTGAGATTGAGAAGGAGTACCATGAGGTCGGACGAGAGACTGCGCGTGCCTTCCTTCCAAAGTCGCGCGTGGCCAGCTCAGAGGTCCCATCTGGCTCTCCTCTCCCCAATGGCAGAGTACGTAACTGCAGCCCTGTGTTCATGTGCAATCTATGCTAATATTTTGCGTGCAGCGTTCTGTCAGCCCTTCCAAATACGAGAGCAGAGCATCCAACTCTCCATCGAAGCTCACAGTACCCAATCGCAAACAGCGCAACCAGCCTCAAAACCGCATCCACGACATCGAGTTTGCGACTGAAATCAGCACATCCCTCCTGGCGGAAATACGGAATGTGCAAGCGCTTCTGCGAGAGCGAGAGGAGAAACTGAAAGAAGTCACGCAGGAGAAAGCTAGGCTTGAGTATGAGGCCGAAGGGCTTCACCAGCGACTGCGAGCTCTGGACGAAAGCGAGCAGCGTTACAAGGATGAAAATTGGAACCTTGAAACACAGGTTCATGAGTACATTGCCAAAGAGAAGGAGGCAGCAGCTAGGGAGAAGAGACTCACCCAGACCATCAATTCCCTGCAGGCCGAACACGCTGCTGCTCAGAAGGAACTGGACGAAATCAAGCTCAATCATGCTCAATTGAGCGAGGAACATACTTCTCTGCGAAAACAACATGACACCGAGCTGGGTGGGTTGAAGCGCAACCTAGCCATGGTCGAAAATGAAAAGGTGACTTTGCAGAGAAGAACCGAGGACCTCATCGGCCAAAACCAAGAGCTGGCACTGGCTGTGTCACAACAGCGTTCACGGATGGAGGCACAAGATCAGCCACGTGGAACCGAGTATGATGACTATGAGCGTGGACATGACGTTCTGGCGTCCAACGAATCTCCGCCAATCTCTCCTGTCAAGGGAACTCCAATGAGGGCTTCCGGATTGGAAACAGAGACTCTGAAGAGCTCACTGCACCATGCCCACCGGATGATTCAAAACCTCAAGGGTAACATTCATCGTGAAAAGACTGAGAAGCTTGAACTCAAGCGTATGCTTCAAGAGGCGCGAGATGAATTGGAAATCAAGCGCAATGAGATGGGTCCTCCAGGAAGTGCTGCTGCTAAGCGGAGGTCCCACAAAGTGGAGTCCAGGGAGTTCAAGAAGCCTTTGAAGCTTGGTCAATTGGGACAAATGCGTTTATCCCGAAGCGAAGTTGTACTGGTAGATGAAGAAAGTACCTGGGAAGATGATCATCAGGAGGATGTCCCGCCCCAATCTGATGCTGTCACAGCCGCACGAGTTGCTGACGGTGCAGCTGCCACTGGAGCAATGGGACGCCCGCCTCGTCCCACCCATAGTCGATCAACAACCGCCACAAGTGACGCGTTCATGACCGCAGACGAGCAGCGTACTGAGACGGACGACTTCCAGACGGGTGCGGAAGATTTCACAGATGAAGCAGATCTTACAGAGACTGACACTGGTACCGCACGTGGAGGTAGTGGTACAATGCGTGGAGCAAGCCGTCCTCAACAAAAGCCGAGTGATCGGTCCCTCAGAACGGCCCGTCGCAACTCCTTCCAGAGCACAGCTTCGACGTCTGACGAGGATGAATTTGAGGATGCCAAAACACCGGTACAAGGCCGCAATCACAAAATGCGTCTTCACTTCAGGCGGGGAGGTAGCCGAGGGCCAAGACTCGGCAGCGAAGAACCTAGTTTGGATAGCAGTCCTGCCAGCTTTGTCAACAGCAGTACCAATGGGACTCCACGCCCAGCAGGCCAGACTCTCTTCTCTGAGCTGGGTGACATGAATCCCAGCGACGACGATTCCTTTGTAGGAACGCCGAGCCAGAGAAGTTTGAGGTCGCTCTCCGTAACCCCGGCGCGGTCTATCAATCGTGCATCGTCAACGGTCCTTGCCCCGCCATTCACAAAGGCTATTATGATGGTTGACTCCGGTATGATGACCGAGCCATGGACTCCGGAAGCTGAAAGTACGCCTGCCACTTCTGAAAATGCCGTGCAGACTTTGGCTGATGGAGCAGTTGCGGGTGCAGCAGTGGATGAAGCGAATCACTCATGGCTTGATACCCGTGCAAGCACAGGCACGCAGTTTACGCAATCCACGCGACCAATGTCTGATGCCTCGAGCCAGTGGGAGGATACCCAGAAAGGCAACTGGCTGCATGTTGACAACGGTTCAGGAGACGGAGGATCGCGGCCCATCTCTACCTCGACCTACAGCGATTTTGTGTCAGACTCAGAGCATGATATGGGCGACAAACTTGCGGAGTTCCCTTCACCGCCGCAGTCCAAAGACATACCGTTGCCTAGTCTCGAGACTATGGCTCCTTTGACGCTGTCGACTATCCTTTCAGCTCAAACCGAGCCCGATCCTCAGGAAGTTGAACCTGAAGTCGTCAAGACTGTTCCTGCTCCGCTAGTGTTCTCATCCATCAAGGCTGTTGATACTGAGCCTGCACCAAGAAGCCCGGATGCCGTGAAGACTGTTCCTGCTCCGCTGGTGTTCTCATCTATCAATGCTGTTGATACTGAGCCCGCGCCCAGAAGCCCGGATGTCGTCAAGAATGTCCCGGCTCCGTTGGACTTCTCTACCGTTAACACGGTTGCTGCTACTGAGCCTGCACCCAGAAGCCCTGATGTCGTCAAGCGTGTTCCCGCTCCTCTGGCACTCTCCTCTATTACTACTCTTGCTAGTGCCCCCGTCGAAGAGCCTATGAGGTCGCCTATGAGGTCGCCCAAACGCAACGCCATGATGATACCAAGGGGTAGTGTCAGCGAGGAACAAAAGCCCCCTCCGTTGGACCTCTCAGTCGTCAACACGGTTGCTGCTACTGAGCCCGCACCCATGATTCCGGAGCCCAAGACCCCGGAGCCCAAGAAGGTCTCAATTCCGTTGGCATTCTCTGATATCAAGACCGTTACTACTTCCCCCACACCCAAAAGCCCGGAGGTCAAAAGTCCGGAGGTCAAGAAGGTTGCCATCCCATTGGCATTCTCTTCTATCAGCAGCGTGGCTACTGAGCCTGCACACCAAACTGCGGTTGTTGTCAAGCATGTTTCCGAGCCATTGGAGTTCTCTGCTATCAACGCTGTTGGTACTGAGCCGGCACCTCGAACCCCTGATGTCGTCAAGCGTGTTCCCGCTCCTCTGGCACTCTCCTCTATTACTACCCTTGCCAGTGCCCCCATCGAAGAGCCTATGAGGTCGCCCAAACGCAATGCCTTCATGATACCAAGGGGTAGTGTCAGCGAGGAACAAAAGCCTCAGACACCAAAGGCAGAGACAACAAAGGCAGAGACAACAAAGGCAGAGACACCAAAGAAGGGTCTCTTTGGCTCAGTCTTTAGCGGCTGGGGAACAGGCAAAGTGACAGAAAGTCCAGTTATTGCTGAGGATGAAACCCGACAGACCCCAAGCCAGTCGCCCGAGTCTACCGGCTCGCCAAAGCCATTCAAGGAGATTGTCAATGACAGCAGTGCTCGTGCTGCCAAGCCTACTATTGCAATGACTGATGTGTCTTCCCAGACTGCCCTGACAGCTGAGCAGATTGACAACATGCTGAAGGACAAGTCCAAGCGTCAAGCGGCAATTATTGCTGAAGATTCCCAGGGATCCAACGCTCCGTCTCCTAATAACACCATCGTCCACCACAGGTCTCAGGAGAGCATCGGCAGTGTTCTCAGAGGTCGTGGTTCGATTGCTGAGGCGGATCCCTTTGTTGATAACTTCAGGTTCCCTAGACCTGGCAGTGCCCAAAGCCGCCAAGGATCAGTTGTTTCCAACCACTATCCGCCACTACCGACTAATCACCAACAAGTAATTGCGGCAGCAGCCGGGCGTGTTGGATCGTCTCAGAGCAACTATCCTGCTAGCCCAGGCAGCATGGGCCCACCTCAGTGGCCAGCATCGGCAATCAGAGCCAATCCTTCTCTCACACCTCGAACACCCCAGGGTTCAATCAGAAGCGCCAACACAACTCCTAAGGTACCTCAGACTGGAAGTGCCGAGGTTCATTCGCCGGAGCGAAGTGCTCATACAATGAGGTCAAGACCATCCTCGATTTCGTCGTTTGTGTCAGAGGTGGATTCTCGCTTCAACATGAAGAACGGCGGCATGCCCATGCCACACGGATTCCAACCCGGTACCGACCCACGTATGATCCAAGCAATTACCCAAACTATGATTGGAGAGTATCTGTGGAAGTATACCCGCAAGGCTGGTCGAGGTGAAATGTCTGACAACCGTCATCGCCGCTACTTCTGGGTTCACCCGTACACTCGAACCCTGTATTGGAGTGACCGTGATCCTACTCAAGCTGGACGAGCCGAGTTGAAAGCCAAGAGTGTTGCTATCGATGCTGTGCGAGTTGTTACCGACGACAACCCTATGCCACCAGGGCTCCACAGAAAGAGCATCATCATCCTGACGCCCTCAGGTGGTCGGGCTGTCAAGTTTACGTGCCAGACTGGCCAGAGGCACGAAACCTGGTTCAATGCTCTCTCATACCTACTCCTACGAACCGGCCAGGAAGAAAAGATAGCCGAAGACACCCAAGATGTTGCTAGCGGTGCGCTCACCCAGCAAGATATTGACGAATTTAACCCTGGCCAAAGTGTTGCTAGTTCTCGTTACCGTGGTGCACCGTCATTGTCCTCATACAACAGCCGAACAACCCGCGATGTCTCTCCTGTACGCGTCTCGATGCAGCAACCCACTCTCCGGGGCACACCTGGTCAAGACGCTCGCCTGCAGCAACCCCAAGGAACCCTTTCTCGCCTGAGTAACTACGTGGCCAGCCTTGGTACTCGTCATGGCCGAAACAGCGTCAGTGGTGAAGCTAGTGGTCACAACACCGGAGCCAACAGCATCTACCAGGCCAGTGAAGTTCACGATTCGGCTGAAGATCTGCGCGAACAGATCGAGCAGCAGGACCGAGAGGCTGATCGGCTCGAGAATGTCCGTGCTTGCTGTGATGGTAAGTTCGCCCCGCATTTTCTATTGCAAAAGTATTTATATCTTCAGACTTGATGCTAACATGATTGCAGGTAAACACGATGTTGGCAGTCTCACCCACAAGGGCGGCAGCCGTCATTCCCACGCCCACGGTCACACGTTGGCTCCTAGGGGTCCATCACGCAGCGGTCGTACGAGCGCTATGGCTGATGTCGCTGAGTAGTCGACCTTAAGTCTTATAAACTGGCGTCTTCCCGGCCCACTAGCCAGCATTCCCTATTTTTTTTTAGAAAAGCTTATCCTTTCACGACGTTCACGATTTGCAAAAGTTTCAAAGTTTCGTGCTTTCTCGTCAAAATCGTCTTGATACCTCAGCCCACTTGCCGCTGCTTACCGAACCCTAGGGAGCCGGCGATCAATTTGCTTTTCATTTGTGCCAAACTTTGTACTATTCACTTGCACCTTTTGCCCGCGAGGTGGCGACCTTGTTCAATATACTGTTTTTGTGATTTGGGGGAGCATGTGCAAGGCGGGGGAGCATAAGCATGAGCACGGGGAGCTCGAGGGAGAAACGGTTGCATTGGGAGGCGAGCAAGGGGGGTTTGCATTGTCATTATGACAGACACAGAAAACACACAAAACTGAACTGGCTGGCTGATACGGGCCGAAGTTTCTCAAATCTTTCTTTTGTTTCGATCGGTTTGTACTGTACTAGGATTTGCGAGCGGAGGGCCCAAGGGGGTGCATGTAAAATAGATGAGCATCAAATGGACTGAAGCGAATACGGCATCTGAGTTGTGATGTGTGTTCGGTGCATACGAGGAGATCGTGTAGCCCTCATTCTGTTTGCGAAACATTGTAGTGACAAATTACTCTCCTCATGTATATATGCTCTTTCAAGAAGCCAGCCATATGATCATCCTATCCTCCAACGCCATGCAAATTCCTATCATCAAATCCAAACAAACCGCGGCAGTCCAACCATCTCCCCAAATACCATCAAGTCGTCCAACTTCATATCAATCCCCGTTCCCCCTACCCTTCCTTGGACTGAAAAGCCTTTACCAACCCCATGGCCGCGCCCGCCGCCGCACTCCCCACAACCACCATCTGCACACCCCCATAGCACCCGCCTCTAATATTCGCTCCTCCCTTCCAGCCCGTCACCACACAAGTCTTCCCATATCCAAAAATAAACAGCGCCACCACCATCACTCCTATAGAAATATATAATCCCGTATAGACATCGTTCTTCCCGACGCAGAAATAGGGAATTAGGGGTAACAGGCCGCCGAGGAAATAGCCAAGTGCTATGGTGATGGCTGAAGTGAAGGCGCGCGAGGAAGCAGGCTCTTCGGCACATTCGTGGAATTGCATTAGGAAATCCACGATTTTGGGGCTTTTGGATAGGTGACGCGAGAGGCTTTGGAGTTGGTCGGTGGGGAGGTCGTAGGGTTCAAACACCTCTTTTATATCGGAGAGTACGGACATGGGTTGGGCATGTACCCTGCGCTGGACCTTGAGTTTGTCGGTCTTGTAGGAGTTACTACATGCAGGTTGTCAGTATGATGATGAATTGGAGTTTTGGCAGGGGTTTGGGGCTGGGAATATCTCACGCTTCGCTCTTGGCGGCTAAGTATCCGCCTAAGCCCATCGATATGGCACCGGCGATTAACTCGGCGAAGCCACCGTAGATGACTACTCTTGTGTTTCCAAGTGTGGATAGGCCGGCTGTGAGAGCGAAGGGGACGGTTAGGCCGTCGGATAGGCCGATTGTGGCATCTGATATAACGCGTGCATCGACTTTGAATGACCAAGGTTTCTTGGGCTTTTCGTTGCGAGATTGGGTGGTTTGGGATTCTGTATCGAGAGATATACTGGTGTTTGGTTCTGACCTGTTGGTTGGATGTCTGGGCACGGGCGTGATGGTCTGGGTGAAGAACATGTTCTTCAAGCCGGCGAGAGACATGGTGGTGGATGTTCTAGATTGTCCTGCGGATCTTCGTCTTTGTGCCAAGGAGGGAGGAAGATTATCTATTGCACTGCTTGTCGTGTTCGATGCTCTTAACAACGAGGTAGTTTGTTCGGCGTCTTCTCTGCTCCTATCCTCGAGGCTATCCAAGTGGTAATGTTCGTCATCTTGGACAGAGGCAGGCATTATATGTATTCAACAGGTGGCGTCGAGTCTCTAGTAGGTACACGGGAATGCTGTAAATGCTGCTGTCAAAAGTTCGTGGTAGACATAGGTGGTCATCGTGAATTGTAAGCATGGTGATTGGGCAAATGCGGTATCGGTCCCCGATTTTGGGGATGGGGAAAGTGTTCAAGGTTTGGGAGGCACATGCGCGCTGTGGCGACCCGATAGGCTGCGTTTACCAGCGGGCCGGTGCAGGCCGTGTAGTGCGCAAGCGGGGGATCGCTGGGGTGCCCTTAAAGCGTGCCAGCGGAGCCGAATGAGAAGCAGATTCCACATAAACCTTTCAACAACGGGACATTCGATGAGTACGCCCTTTTCAAGATCTGCCGAAAGACTCTGGCTTCCTCCCTCTCAAGAAACTTCAGCACAATTGAAAACACCACTTCATTCACCATTGATAGTGACCCTTCCCTGGTCCCCATAACTCCCAGGTTCCATCCCTGCCATGAGAACCTAGCCCGATGCCCAAGCTTTCCATCCATTCCCATGTTCAAACCCCAAACCAACTCAGATCATCAAATTCAACCTAAGCACCACCTTCGCGCTTGGCATACTCGTCCTCGATCCTCTCTTCATAAAGCCTATCCGCAGCTTCCTCGGCCTCACTCTTCTTTCTAGTTCCGCCACTGAGATTGTCGGTTCTGGTGCCAGAACTGTCGTTGTTGACTTCTGAACCCGAGGAGGGGATTGAGTTTGATGTAGATGGGTTCTCGGCCGGAGTGTCAGAGTTGTCAGGCTTTTCGGCGTTGTGGGTGAGAGGGAGGCCCATTTTGAGATGCTCGGAGATGAGGTTGGTTCGTTCAGTCATTCAAGATGTTGTGTAGATCAGTGGTTTTCGTTTGGGATTGTCTGAATCTTGAGTTCGTATTTGTGGGTGGAGGTAAGAGCTATCCGGGAGGAGGTTGAATGGAGTGATGTTTAAATGGACTTGGGCGGATGACGCCACTGTGGCTGCGTGGCTCCCATGTGACTGTGGCTGTATGTGTGGCGGTGCTTAGAGGTTTTGCAGCATCAGTTCACCGCCCTCGGCAACGAATCCCTCTTCGACCAACATATCGCCAACCCCGCCTCTGTCAAGACATGGCATTTTCTTTCCTGCATTAGCTTTGCTGGCAGGGGGCTCAGGGCCAATGAAGGAATCAAGACGTGCGCGCTCGAACCTGTTAAGAGCCTTATCACGCCGATAGCCTCTGGTAACGGTTCACGGAATCAGCCCGCCTCCAAGGACACGGTATTACCACTATCGCACTCTGAACCATGGACTGGGAGCGGCCCGTTGAGCCCGGTCCATGAGCGGATACCTACAGTAGGTCTATCTTCGTTTCCAAAAAGGTCTCGGTGACCACTTTTCTGCGACTGCCCTTCAGCTTCTCCGTCCGATCTCTGCTTTCCAGACCCGGATCCCACGAACATGGCGTCTACCAGCATTGATCCAGGGTATGCCTCGAAACCGGATAGCAGCATATTCGAAAAGGGCCCAGCCTTTGAAGCGGATGCCTCGCCCTCGGAAGACGTCCCGTCCACACCAACCTACGATTTGACCAAGCGCAACTTGCGCGCCCGTCACATCCAGCTCATTGGTATAGGTGGAACGATTGGGACCGCGCTCTTTGTGAGTATAGGAAAAAGCTTGACCGAGGGCGGTCCAGCAAGCTTGTTCATTGCCTTCAGCTTCTGGTATGTCATCCATGCCTGTCCGTTCAGCTACGGTCAGAGCTGCAGTAAAAAGACATGCAGAGAGCTGCTTTGGCGAATGAGCTTGTCGCCTAACCCTTGGTTACTGGAGCGCTAAGTCGGACATCCAGGTGTACTTTTATCATGGCAATAACCAACTGCATGGCTGAGCTTGTAACATACCTGCCAATCTCTTCGCCATTCATTCGATTCGCAGGACGCTACGTCGACGAAGCATTCGGTTTTGCTGCAGGATGGAACTTCTTTGTCTTTGAAGCTGCTCTAGTTCCTTTCGAGGTGACAGCTTGTAATGTGGTAATCCACTACTGGAGCGATGTCGTGCCAGCCGGTGGGATAATAGCCATCGTCATTGTTATCTACGCGTGAGCCATATGTCTCTCCTTACCCCTTTCTCCTTCGTCGATACGCTTCCAAAAGCAGTCCCACATCCAAGTTCAACACACTGACAGCCCCAGCTTCATCAATCTCTTCGCCGTAAAATGGTACGGCGAATCTGAATTCTGGCTCGCGATCGGCAAAGTCCTTCTGATCGTCGGTCTCATTATATTCACCTTTGTCGTAATGCTCGGTGGCAATCCCATCCACGACCACTTCGGCTTCCGCTACTGGTCCACTCCAGGTTCTTTCGCCACGCTCTACAAACCCGGCTCCCTCGGTCGCTTTCTGGGCTTCCTGCAATGCCTCATCACCGCCTCTTTCACCATCGCCGGCCCCGACTACGTCTCCATGACCGCCGGCGAAGCCGAGAACCCACGCAAAGTCATGCCTCGCGCCTACAAGGGCGTGTTCTATCGACTGACTGCCTTCTTCATGCTGGGCAGTCTTGCTGTTGGTATTTTGGTGCCATACGATGACCAAGAGCTCGCCGATGCGTTCTCTGCGAACTTGCCTGGCGCCGCGGCGAGTCCATACGTGGTTGCGATGAATCGTTTACACACCCCGGTCTTGCCCTCGATTGTCAATGCCGCGATCTTGGGCGCGGCTTTCAGCGCTGGCAACTCGTACGTCTACTGTGCTTCACGCTCGCTCTACGGACTCGCACTGGAGCGCAAAGCGCCTGCCTTGTTCACGAAAACTACGTCTTCAGGCGTTCCCATCTACGCCGTCCTAGCAGTCCTCTGCATTGCCCTGTTATCTTTCTTGCAAGTTTCGAACAGCGCTAGTGTGGTGTTGCAGTGGTTTGTGAACCTGGTAACTGCCAGCCAATTGATCAATTTTAGCGTCATGGCGTTTACGTTTATACGGTGGAAGAGGGCTTGTAATGTTCAGGGGTTCGACAGGAATACGTTGCCGCATAAGAGCTTTTGGCAGCCGTTTTGCGCTTGGTATGCGCTGTGTGGGTGGTACGTATTTATAGTATCGCCTTGTCATACACCATGGACGGATTGCTGATATGCTCGAGTAGTTTTGTGATGACTTTTGTTGGGGGTTATACTGTTTTCTTGCCGGGGTTAGTAGACTCTTTCAGTTCCCCAAGCACTTGACTTTTTTGCCCCCACAAGTCTAATCCTTGCCTCTATGACATAGACAATGGGACGTTCCCACTTTCCTATTCAGCTACACGATGATCGCCGTCTTTCCTCTCCTCTTTATAGGCTGGAAACTTGCCAAAAAGACAAAGTTGATACGGCCGGAGAATGTGCAGTTGAGACCGATAGAGCTGGATGAAATTGAAGAGTACACCCGGGATTATGTGGAGCGGGTGCCAGAAAATAGGTGGGATGGGTTGTTGGATAGGATTTTTGGGTAGAGGAGAGTTGGACAAGAACCGGGTCTCAGCTTGGTCACTTTCCGCCAGCGCCTACCTATTCCAACGGTTCCACCGAGAGCAAAATAATCATGTCGATTATCGATGACTCGGTTTGCAACGGCATTTCTTTCCGACAGCCTACAGGGCTGCAAATAAGCATAACTCGCCCCTTGTCATCCATCACGTTGTCTCTCTCCGCGTCTGTGGTAAGGGTTTCGAAATATAAGCTTATTCTGTACAAACCAATCACATCACTTACAAACAAAGAGTGTGGCAGACCGAGGGGACCCACCAACCGTCCCGAAACCCGGAAACACGATATTTTATGGGCCACGGTACGGTGTAGCATGGGTTTTGTGGTTGCATGAAGGCTTGTGTCTCGCCTTGTGTGGAGGATCGGCATGTCGGTCGTTTGGAGCTGCATGACCCCGGAGTAAGCATAAGCCAACCTCAAGTCTCAACATACCTCTGACACTTTCCCATTCTAGTGTTTCTACCGTGTCTCCAACCGTGAAACCGGAACGATTGTACTTCCGTCGTGTGAATCTGATGGTTCCATGAAGAATGGTGTATCACGAGGTTTGTTTGCTCCTTACACATCTCCCAAGACGTTGCCCGCGAACTGCACGAATCCTCCGCATTGCGCCGTCCTGTAACATGAACAGCTGCTGCATGGAGTCTAGAACTACTATGTAGGAGCGGACCTGGCTGGAAATAGTATGTGACTCGAGATGGAGAGCATATACGAGAACTTCAAGTTGTCTGAATGAGGAAAACTGTTCTGCAAGATGAAAAAGTGATGCGCGGCGCCTCTGGGCGGTCAAGTCGATGAATATATAGACCTACTCCTTTCCACTCTGTTTCAATCCAGCAAGTTTCAACTCGCAGTCACTCATTCTACTCTTCCTTTCTCATTTCATCTCAAATACCATTCTTTCAAGAAAGCCAAAAAAAAGAAGCCCACAGCCGCCACCATGAAATTCTCCGCCGCTCTCCTGAACAGTGCTCTTTTTGCCAGTGCCCTCGCGGGCCCCCTGGTCAAGAACTTGGCTTATGATAAGCGTCAAGCCGAGCGCCAGCACCAGTCTCTGCCCATATCAAGGGTCGAGGAGGCTCTGCTTGACGGCCGCCATGTTTCTTACTCTGACAACTGGTCTGGATCCGTCATCACCTCTCCTCCCAGCGGCAGCACTTTCACGGCCGTGACAGGTCGCTTCACTGTCCCGCAGCCTTCCGCTCCCTCCACCAAGGCCGGCAGCTATGCCGCCTCTGCCTGGGTTGGTATTGATGGTACATCCCTCCGTCTCCTCACTTCCCCCTATCCCAATTTTTCACGAGATCACGAAATACTAATTTCATAACTCATTGAAGGCGACACCTACTCAGCCGCCATCCTCCAGGCCGGTGTCGACTTCACCGCAACCGTCTCCTCCGCCGGCAAAACCACCTACTCCTACGACGCCTGGTACGAATGGTACCCCGCCGTTTCCAAATCCCTCCCCCTCGACGTCTCCGCCGGCGACGTGATCGAAGTGACCGTCACCGCTCTAACCAGCACGACCGGCACGGCCGTGGTGGAAAACATCACTACTGGCAAGAAAGCCACAGCCAACGCTTCCGCCCGTTCCGCTGCTTCTGCTCTCGGAGGACAGAATGCGGAGTGGATTGTCGAGGACTTTGAGCAAGGAGGTAGCTTGGTCGATTTGGTTGATTTTGGTACTGTGACTTTCACGCAGTGCTCGGCTACTACGAGTAAGGGGGTTTCTGAGGGACCTAGCTCTGGTGGTGAGATCGATATTGGCACCAGGGCGAACCCGGAGACGAGCGTTACGATGAGTGAGAGTGGGCTGGTTGTTAAGTACATCGGTTAAGCGATGTGCGGACTGGATGCGGCTTGTTGAGGGTCAGGGGGGCGTTTCCAGGGGACTACGTGGAAGTGGGAATCTGGTCCTTGGATGACTTGGTGACATCAACAAGCGGTAGAGATGATGTTGCGTGGTGGCATCTGGCAGTCTTGTTGCCGACCTTCGATTCTGAACGGTGTTGGACTTTGAGTATATAACTTTTGAGATTTCGTTGAACATTTCGACCCTATTTGTATTTAATTTTATGTAGATAAAAATCCACAGCCACTCGTTTACCCTCACAACCATTGCTCCTTAACTGATTCTGCCGCCCTCTCCGCAATCGCATAAACCACAGCCATTGGATTCGCCCTCGACACAAAAGTCATCGAACTCGCATCCACGACTCTCAAATTTTTTGTTCCCCACACCTTCAGCCCCTCATCCAACACGCCGCCCTTCTCTCTCGCCGCCATCGCACAACTACAGCACGGATGATAATTTGTAAACGTATTCTCCCTCACAAACTTCTTCGCAGCCTCCAAATCGTCCTCTTCCGCACCCCCATAAACCCCCCGAGCCGGAATCCGAGCTCCGGAGGGTTTTAGGTAGTTGCTGAGAGGCGCCATGGCAGAAAGACGTATCAAGAATTGCAGCGAGCGCGCCATGATTTCTAGGTCAAAGGGGTGCGAATAGTAGGCGAAATCGAGAACAGGTGCGTCGTGCATGGAAGCTGACCTGATATGTACGGAACCGCGAGAAAGGGGGTGCGAAAGGTTAGCGATCAGCGTAATGAAATTACCAGGCGTATGCGGCACAAACATTTGTACAGGGCCGGGCCCGTGAGCGACGTTGAGTTGGCCTGGGAGGATGTTGGCGTGAGAGGCTGTGCCGTCGGGCTTCTTGAGCATATTGAGGAGGATTTGCTCGCGTTCTGCTGCTCCTGGACTAAAGCCGTGATGACGAGACGCGGAGGCGTCAGTGGCGCGCGAGAGCATCGAGAGAAATGTCTCGCGAGTGCCAGAGGGGAACAGCTCGGGCCCTGAGAGGTAGGCGGAGGGGCTGCTGGGGCTGCTGGCGAAGGGTCCAGACCGCGACTCCTCGTACATCTTCATGATCATTTGGGCAACCTGGGGGTCGTGCATTGCCTCGGCGGTCTGGACACCATCGGCAGCTTCAAAACCGATTCCTAGAACGGGATGGTCTTGTAAGTTCTCGCCTACAGCCGGGTTGTCGATCTTGACTTTAATGCCATGCTTTTCCAACATTTCAGCGTTCCCTATACCTGAAACTTCGAGCAGCTGCGGCGACTGAATGCTACCTGCACAAAGGATGACTTCTTTGCTCGCCTTGGCCATCATCTGTTCTCCCGACTTGGAAACGAACTCGACGCCGGTGGCTGTCACGCCGCCTGATGCCTCGGTACCTTCAAGGACCAGCTTCTCAACAAAAGCTTCAGTCACAACCCGCAAATTCTTGCGAGAGGAGGCTGTGACCGAGTATACAGACCCGGCATGACTCCGCTGTCTTGTTTTGCCATCGATAGTCGAAAGCGACATGAAAGTCCCCATAACACCTTTCGCCACCTGCCCCTGGCTGAATTCCTGCTGAATGCTGTCTACGGTCTGTAGCCAGGCAACCACAACCCCAGGGACATCTGTTCCGTATGTGACTTGAAGAGACCCATCGACACCGACCAGCTGCTGGTCGGCCTTCTGAAAGCGCAAGACCTCGGGATCCTCCTTGGGCTCAGGGACATAGGTGTGGCATTTCTTGACGTAAGGGACAAGTGTCTCGTAGTTCCAAGACGAGTTTCCAAAGGCGGCCCACGTGTCCATGGCAGATGGGCACGGGTAGACGTATTTGAAAAAGTTAATTGCACCCGATCCACCCAGCATCTTTCCTCTCGGATGTGCTACCGTTCTGCCATTGAGTTCTTCCTATTTCCGTTTCATTAGCTCCTGGTCGACCATACTCCCCTCCTTTAAGTATTCTTGTATCTGTTATTCTGCCGGTCTTGACTCAGCTTGAATGTTCTTTGCATCTTCACATAGCTGTGGCTCACTCATAAAGCTAACACCATACTCCTCATCCCCCAGCATGCCGAAAGCCAAGCCAGGAATATTCACTTTCGGATCATCCAGCTTATTCTTCCCAGCCTCCAGCACCAGAATGTGAAGGTTTTCATTCTCTGACAACCGCATGGCTAGTGTCAAACCTGCTAAGCCTCCGCCGACAATGACAAAGTCATATTCATCACGGAGATCAGCTGTCGAAGAGAGGTCCGAGGCTGCCATTCTGTACTACCGCTTTTCGTTGTTCAGACAAGTCTTCTTGTACAATCTCGAATTTTGTCAAAGTGAGAATGATGAGAGTGAGAGCATCCAGCGGCAAAGGGATTTATAGATAATCGGGGGCCTTTGGACGGCCCTTCTCTTCCCGCTTTCTCCGGAGTAAGGAGGATCGAATGGTCCATAGGCACTCCAGCAATATGTGACCAACGATTGGACCTGCAAGTTTGCCAAAGCGACACAGGGACGGCGCGGCTAAATACAGTGGGAGGGAAAAAGTCTGAATACGGTCTACAGTCTCCGAATAATTGTAATTATCCCAATCCAGTGGAGACTGTATGCCGTATTCTGACTTTTTTCCACCCACTGTATGTGTCAATGTCAACCTCGGTGATTTGTTGATCTGTGGAAGGGCGCACTGGATTATTGGATACACGTAGCGAATACTACCTTACCAACTTCGTCCCTCACGCCCTTCAATGTCGAAGCTGGAGGCTGAAGCTCAGCACATGCATACCAGGATATGCACTTATTGTTTCAATTCCAGCTGCAGTGGATGATCACCGCTTCCTCTCAGAATGCAGCTTTGGGAGCGACAAGTGACCACCTCACCACGGGTAGTCTGGAAACATCTGATAACCCCATGACTTCAATTTGAAGTTCTCGAAGCAAAGTGCTCTAGCGCACAGAAAGCAGCAATATAATAATTTAACAGTAAGACACTTCTTTTGCAAACAGGAACAAGCGAACAACGAATCGGGGATGCGCAAGCTCATGTGGATTTTTGACAACTTCAGCGCTACCGCCACTGCAGGCCCCTAGTAGCTGCAAGTCACTTATCAACAACGCCTACTAATGCTATACAGAACACGAGAAAAAGAGCTTACATGGATGCCCTCCCCAGACCCCGTTTTTCACCCATTTGGAGGGGCCCCTCAATCAAATCGGCTCTCCCATCCCCGGCCCACTGACCGGCAGTTTCCTCTCCCCCTCCTCCTCTTCGCCCACAGCCCCCAGTCGCGAGATCATCGGCGTGGCCCGTCCACTCACACTCTTGCTCAGTCCTCTCTTCATCATCCTTCCCAGCACGCCAACCAACTCAGCAGCATCCTCAAACATCTCATCGTCCATCCCCTCCTGCGCATTATAAACCTCCTGTACTGTTTTCTTAGCCAGTCGGCGCGAGCCTTCGACGTCTTTGACGCAGTCGTAGAGGAAGGCACAGAATTCGACGCGCACGGATAAGCGAAGGGGGTGCGAACCCCAGCATATGCGCGCTGCGAGCTCGCTGGCTTCGTGGAAACAGGTGTGGGCGCGGGGTATATAGTCTAGGGCTGGGAGGAGGAAGTTTGAGGCTGGCGGTGGGGGGAGGATGGGGGCAGTGCGAGGGGCGAGATTTGGGGGGAGGGAGGAGGGGAGGACGGGCCCGCCTTCGAGGGGGTGGGTGGGCTGCACGGAATTGCGACCGGAGTTGGGATCTAGCTCATTTGGAGTATTGTGTTCAGGCTCAGCGGGATCAGCCCGTCCTTTGCCCTTGTCGAGCCTCGCAGCTGCTCGTGGACTTGTTAGACCCGGCGGGGTAGTGGGATGGGGGCTTCGAGATGTGGTGGTGTTGGTGTTACTAGCGACGGTGGAAACGCTGGGTTGGTTGTGAAAGAGGACGAAGATGTGGTAGAAGCTGGCTCGGAGCTTGTAGCTGAGGACTTTGAGCTCGCCGAAATTGGCGACCATGGGGAGGACATATTGCTGTGTAGATGATTTAGTTTTGTTTCATTGGAACGATGGATTGCACATAAATTGATACTTGGGGATTGGGGGAATACAATGGAAAGGGGAATTCACTTCGAGGAGTACGAGTCCCTCGCGCGAGAGCCAGATAATGTGGAAGTACAACTCGAGAGATTTAGTTTCGCGTGTGGGGTCGAGACGTCGTTCGCGACGCGCTTTTATGAGTTGACGGGATAGAATGACGGAGAGGCCAAGAATCTTGTATAGCATGGAAGACAGGAGGGGATTGTCGGTTGCGATGTTTTTGGCGAATTGGCCCAGGAACTTCTGGTCCACTGCCGAGGAGGCCATGAAAAGTGGTTGGTAGGCCCCCAGGACGCGTCGAAAGAGTGGAGTGGGTGTTCGAAGTCTCGTGAAGCTCTACGTGTCATTCAAGGATAGGGATTCTGCGAGAATAGGCGGGTTAGTTGTGCCATACTCGTGGTAGTGAAGTTGAGCAAGTTCGTGAAGCTCTAGATTCGCTATGTAGTTTCGACGAATGAGACGAGGGGATAGGCAGCGGCTCTGGTGGAACATCACATGGCGTGTGAAGAGACATCTATAAGGCCAGAAAAGATTGTACTGACCGACTCCCTGTTCCCTGTCCTGAAGAAGGACTAATCTCGGCTTCAATGGCTTTGTCCCACCGCGTTGTTTCAAGAAGGCCAAACAAGAGCACGACCAGACCTCGTTTTGTATGCTATGTGCAGGCAACCGATTTTTGTGTTTTGCGCTTATTGTTTGCGTCTTCTTTCAGCTGTGGTAGTGACTCGGAGATCTGAGGATTGACGTGGGTAGTGGCGAGCAATATTAGGAAGGCTGTCGTATACGGGAGATGGGGTGAGAATCTATAGACAACAGATGCAAAGTATTCACGAAACCAAACGCCAGAATGTACTGCAATTGATCATCAGTATACTTCTCGACCTGAAATAGACAGCGGACTCACCAAAGAACTACAAGGAATTGTCGTGTACGGGCTACTCATGCGCAGCTTGTTTATGTACTGATCTCGAGTCCAGGGCCACCTCACCTCAGCAAACTCGATTTCTCTGGAACAACGGACAGCAAGCTTGAAGGCGCACACAGCATCTTCGTGACGAATGAACAAGGAATCAGGAGTTGCCAGTGGCAGCGACAGTCCGCGGCTGGACAAGGCCCAACGGCGGTGAAGCGCGGCAGCCAGGGTCGTCGGAGGAAGCAATCAGGACACGGTGGGCTCACGGAATGCTGGCTAGGTGTTTCAGCGAATGGGTCGGGCGTCCAATTGTCGCGATGCAGGGAAACTCGGGGTGCGGGTCGCGGCCAATGCAAGAAGACGACGGGCATGGACAGTGGATGCTCAGGAACGAGGTTGAGCGTAGGTGGGACTCTCTCTTCTCGTGTTTCCGGCGCCTGCTTTCCTTCTATGTTCTCTCTCACGGACTCGTCCAGGTCCGATCCCTCGACTCGCGGTGGTCAATCAGAGTCGACTTTGAAAGTGGCTGCATGGGCTCTTGATGCACCATTGACGTGTGTTCACGGCGAAAGCGCGTCTGAAGGATGGCGGCCTGAACAGTGGCCTGGCCGGAAGCGCGACAGAGTTTGCCTCGTGGCGGTCCGGGAGTCTCCTCGCCATCATCGTTCACATCACCCATCGAGTTTCAAGTCGCGCGGTTCTCGGGGTCTATGTCGTCCTTCCATAGCTTCAGTAGCCGCCGTGATGGCAGTCGGGAGCTGTCGCACAAGCCATCTTCAAAGCTGTGACGTCGAGCTCGGATCGTCAGCGAGTCAGCGTCCTCATGAACCGCTGAACAATTCACTAAGCTCCTAGCCGCCGTCCAGGACATTGCCGAGTCCGTCGATTCGTTAGAAGACTGCCATCCTCCCATCGATCTCGCCCGATTTCCTCGCAAAGACGTCCATCAAATGCCACACCACCGATATTCGATTCCGACGCTGCAGAAATCTCATCCTCCGGCTCGACGTGCCTTTCATCAGAGATCACCGGAAGCTTGCACTTCAGATGGCCTTGGATGACTCTGCCCGTGCCTGGTGCCAGCAGGACAACCTCATCCGTCGATCGCGACCCGCCAGTCTGGTTCTAATCTCGACTGGACATGTAGTGCTGCCAGGCCTCATCTATCCATCGAAATCCATTGGACCGCCATGCCGCTGTCGACAGGTCAATGGACGCTGGCCTGTTGCCGGCTCTGCTTTGGGCCGCCCGCTGCACCCAGATTGACTATGACCCAGCCTCCTATTCTGGCCTCTGAATTGTGACAGAATCGAAGGTCTGAACGGCTTCCGGCCGCTTTGTGGACTTGTGGTGCCAACACATCGAATAGAGACGGCTTCTTCTGCTGCACACTTGGCCTCCATATATGCGGCCTCCCCTTGGCCTCGTCTCCATCCGTGCTTCCGTCGCTCCAATATCGACGGTCAATAGCAGCAAGGATTGGCGGTGAGTTGTACTACTCGAGTCTGAGAAAGAAGGGTAATTATTGCCTCAGTTTGTCGCAGAAGCCTGGAAGGAATCAGACAACTCCAAGATAGGTAGTCACGGCATTCCATTTTACACAGAGCCTTCAAGAGGTCGCACTCCAGATATTACTATAGTCTCTCCCTTTCCCTTGTCTTTCACACCACCTTTCTCTTCTCATCTTCGGCGTACCTTATTTCGTCTTGCACCAGGGTCATAGCTGGCTATGCATGATCCGCCATGCCCGCCGACTCCGATTCCTTTGCACTCCACCTTATAGCATCGATACCAAGCTGCTGGTACCCCGTTCCCCGGTTTCCAAGCCCAATCTCACAGGGCCACAAAGCCTATCTCTCACCACTCACATATCAAACCCACAAACAGCGAGCATGTACACGGCTCGCAGTCGATGTTACCAGCGGCCCAGCATCCAAGAGGCGAGTCACTTTAAGCAAACCCGTCACACAGACACGGGACCTGGTCTCTATGGCTTCTGTTCCTCACAACGCTACGCTTGTCACTTTGCCACAATCAAACTTGGACAACAGCGCCCTCTGCAGGTCCCAGGAACTTGCTCCACATCGATCCGGAGGCGATGAAAGTGCAGTCGGGTTGCAGATCCGTTATCTTCAGGCAGAAGAGTGAGCTCATTGTGGAACAATGAATATATTTTGTAGAATGTGGGTCCTGCAGCTGTACGATGCTAGGGACGGGATCGAAGATTTTCTGGTTGTGAGTTGTGATGAATATCAAATGCTTCTTTTCGTGAGGGAAGTATAAGTAGGTCCTTGATTTCTCCCCAATTCTCAATACACAGACACTGATGCATTGGCTGGCCATCTTCTAGGTTCGCACTCTTTACAAGCCATTACAAGCTACTTGAATGTTCTTCCGAGATTAGCTTCCACCGGCTTCTAGTAACTCAGACCACCTTCAAGCTACTAGAACCGCCAACACAGTCTTTCGACAAACTCGAGTCCCATCACACCGAGCAACATTGAATGTTTGCTCATAGCCTTGTCGAGGAACCTCTCCTATATACCTTCAACACTAAACAACTTTTCCGCAGCTTCACAAGCTTCCAAGCTCTTACTACAGCGTTCTCACGGCCTCGCCAACCATCAAGCTCTTTCTAAAGCTTCTCTTCTAGCTTCATCACCTCCCAACATCTCCCTAGAGCCTCTGTAGCCTGAACACGACTCGTCGGTACCCAAAGACCTTGACATTCACGCCGCAATTATCCATCTATTTCATCACTCAAACGCAGCTACCCCGAAGAGCGCAACTCTCAACAACCAATCTCCTACCAAGCTCACCAATCCCTTGCTCCCACTCAGCCAACACAAACATCCCATCCCCATCTCCAACCCATCTCCAACTCCACAATACCCCTTCTCTGTCCCTCAAAGTCCACCATCTCATATCACCAACCTCACCAACCAAATCCCCCAAAATGTGTCAATACTACGCCCACCAATACACCTGCAAGCACACCTCACACGCCTTTGCGAAGTACTGCACCGATGCACACCTAGTCCAAACACCTTGCCACAAAAAAAGCATCTGGCAGACCATCCGCATGGGCATTGATTGCGAAGACTGTGCAATCGAGAACCGTGGTTTTAGTGGTGCGCATGCGGCGCCGGCGCTGAAGCAGAGGGTTGTGAGGGTTGGCAAGGTGGGAAGGGTGAAGAGGTGATTTGCTGGCACGAGGGCTGAGAATAGGAGGAGGGATGAAATGCTAGACGGGATATCTGGATATACGGGAGGGAAACGAGAAGAGAAGAGCTGGGCGCTAAGGTGTCACGCGGATATTCGGGCCTTTGGTGTTTGGGAATTGGGAATGGCAAAATGGAAAACTGGGTGCGGCATTAGAATTATTTGGTCTATTGACTTGGGGCACGTGATGGAGTTTGGGGTGAAGGAAGATACGAATATGTTGGGATACCTATAGAGGACTGGAGTTTGGACTCGGGGATTACTTAGAAGGAATGTTCTTTGGGTATGGACGGGAGCTATAGACTAGGTATGGGATAGACTGTATCGATCGTGGAATAAGAATTGCATCCGATATCCTCAAGTTCTTTTCTGCTCCCACAAACCTCAATGTCGCAATTTTACACTTCGGCTTCGCGTCCTTAGTTTCAAAGCGAGATCTGTCTGGGCTTTCTTGTAGGAGCAAGTTCTGACTTCTGGCGTTTTGAGTCTTTGGCTTCTCAGTCTTTCGATTTTTGGCTTTTGAGACGTTTCATATGCGCTTTCCGATTCTGAAGATTTTATCATTTCAAGGCTCAAGCAATCCGTATTAATTCTGGTAATTCGTGTTCGCATGCAATCTGACCCGAGAACCGCGCTTGAACATGAATTTTCAATCATTAGATTCGTTGAATGGGATTGGGTGAATGGTAAATGGACCGAGTGAATTCCACAAGTTAGTACCAACCTGATACTGTTTGTCCGACAGTCACAGAACATAAGAAGACTCTAGATTTTAGAAACCTCTCTGTTTCTACGTTTCTGTCGAATGTATTTCTACGATTGTTAAGTTTGAAGTTTTCTAGAAGAAGCTATATGCTCTGAAAGGGAAGGACCATGTACTTTAAGAGAGAGCTCCTTCCCCGAAAAGAGCTTCCCTCTTTAAACCTCAACGTCAACAGAAATTACTTCTCCTAGGAATCTCCTGAGTTACGAACCCGGTTGTCCAGAAGGTTAAGCCTGTACGGTACACAAGTTTCACTCATCAGATTCACAGGTCACGAATATTCACAAAGCACACATTCATTCAGACGCTCGGTGTTTTTTGATTTTTGACTTTTTTCAAAAGTTGGGCTATGGGTGGGTACCAGCTACCTAAGGTAGTAGTGGTGAGTGGACTAGTAGTCTTGCGCATATGTAGCAGCGCACTATCTGACAGTGTCGCAAAGCAAGCAAGCTAGCTAGTCTCGAAATGGGGGAATGTTCCAAAAATCTCCATCCGCGGACTTGATCAAAAAAGGCTTTAGTTTCTGAAACTTTTCGGAAGCTGCCATTATTGATGTATGAAGAAAGTCGCCGGCTTGTCAATGGCTTTCTGACACTTGTCAGAATTTGCCAAATTGGCGATGAAGAAACTCCGAGTCGGCCGACTGCTGGAGTAGGGGGCTATGGGGACTTAAGAGACAACGTATTGGTGCGTTGCAATTGTGCCGATGTTTGAGCATTGGATGCGTATGTGGCCAAGCTTGGGCAGAATGTCAATTGCAAGCATTGAAACCAAATACGCCTCCTATGATCAATCAACTGCGCGGCAGAATTGCAAAGCAAGCCAACGATGCCTGAAGCCAATGAATCAAAGAGAGAAGAAGGTCGGATCGTCGTCCGAGAAGTGTACGCATACAGACTCCTCCAGATGTGGGGGAAGCCGACGAGGGGCTGCTGGTGTGTTTGAAAGATTGCTTCAGCATGCCTTGTGATCTGGAGAGAAGAGGTGGCCGGTTGGTGCTTGCGCCGAGAGGAAAATTGTTGGCATGGATGGCCAAGCTGGCAGAATTCAAGCACCCAAGGTCCAACATGTCTTCAATGGACCAAAATGGATTGCGGATGTGGGGAATTGGTGGGACTAGATGGGGTGTGTCGAGGGGGTGCAGACCATGTGATTGACGGAGTGGGAGGTGCACTTCGGGACTTGGTTGTTAAGAAAAGGGCGCTCGAAATTGACGGTATGGGAGGCAGAGCGTGTGCCTTCTAGTGGCCCCGGGGAATTGACTGTGGGGAGGGGATATGTTGGGTTATGAAACAGCTGCGAGTAGGATGCTCGGGGAGCTGAGTGCCGAGTGATGATACCGAGTAGATGATGCCGAGTACGAGATGGTGCGAGAAAAAGGCCCCCTTTGTGAATGGGAGGTCATGGCGATGGTCTTTCAGATGAGACCATCTTCCTTAAACTTCGCCTCGATTTGGTCCGCACCCAGAACGAAATCGTACACCTCCATGAATTCGCACTGGATCTTGAACCATTTCTGTGCTCCGTGGCGCTGCACAAGATACTCAAGGGCATCGCACACGTCATCGGTCCAAATTCCACCGGGCACCAGATGCTTCTCGTCAGACGCCTTGTTCTTCTTCTTGGACGACTTGGACGAGGGCGCCTTCTCTGAATCGCTGGCTGACGACTCGGCGTAGGACTTCTTGGCTCTCGGTCTGGCTACGTGGGTCTTCATCCAAGCTTTCCTGTCAGATTTGGACATCCCAGCAAAGACCTCATCGTCATAAGCATGAAGCCACATCTTCCTCGCAGCTCTGGGCATCTCGGAAACGTCGTCCTCGTCGTAAGCCTTCATGAACGCTTTCGTGTCCGCGATGACGTCTTTGTCATCGTTCCAATGACCAGGCATGTCGAGTTGGCGTACGGAGGCCTTCATCCACGCTTTCCTCTCAGACTTGGACATCTCGATAACTTCGTCCTCGTCATAGGCCTTCATCCATGCTTTCTTCTCAGATTTGATCATCTTGGAAACATCCCAATCGAAATTGGTCCGGCCTTCGGGCGTGCTGGATTGGTCTTTGGAAGGCTTCTTGGCGGCTTTCTTCTCAGATCTGGGCTTGTCGGAAAAGTCGCAACATTTCATCGAACATTTGCGCATCGGCTTTCCGTCGCTGTCCCATTCCCAACCGCCCATGTTGGCCCACGAGGCCAATCCTTCTGATGCGTCCAAAACATCGGAATCTTCCTTCTCTTTGCCCTTATGAGAAGCATCGCCACTCTTTGCGGCGCCCCCGATCTCGCTCAGCTGCTCGCTCAGCTCTTTGTGCCTGGCCATCACGTCGTTCTTCGAGGCCTTGAACTTAGCACAGATGTCTCCCCAAGGCTTATCAGCCTTCTTCATGTCGAGGATCGTCTGGTCATCGTCGGCTGTCCATTCCCTGCCCTTCTTCTTGTCGGCTTTGGCATCGTCTTTCTTGCCAGGAGAGCCCTGCTTGCCGCTCTTCTTCTCCTCGGCTGCTTTCTTCTCCTCGGCTGCCTTCTTCTCCTCGGCTGCCTTCTTCTCCTCGGCTGCCTTCTTCTCCTCGGCTGCCTTCTTCTCCTCGGCCTTATTCTCATCGGCTGCCTTCTTCTCGTCGGCTGCCTTCTTCTCGGCTGCCTTCTTCTCCTCGGCTGCCTTCTTCGCCGTAGCTTCGGCTTCCTTCTTCTTCTTGGCTTCGGCTTCCTTCTCCTTGTCCGCCTTTTGCGCGGCTTCCTTCTCTTTGTCAGCGGCCGCAATCAACTCTCTCGCTTTCGCTAGCACATCTTCTTTCTCCTTGGCCGCTTTCTCCTTAGCCGCTTTCTCCTTAGCCGCTTTCTCCTTAGCCGCTTTCTCCTTAGCCGCTTTCTCCTCGGCTTCCTTCTCCTTGGCCGCTTTCTCCTTGGCCTCATTCTCCTTCTTGTCAGCGGCCGCGACCAACTCCCTCGCCTTAGCCAGCGCGGCCTGTTCATCCGCTTCGGCTTTCTTCTCCTTCTCTTGTTTCTCTTGTCGTTTGCGGTGTTCTTCCAGCCACGCTCGGTCTTCCCGGCCCTTGCGTCTCGCCTCGAGGTACTCCAGAACGAGTTCGGGACCCAGCCGGTCCAGGGTCGCTCTGTCCGCTCGGAGTAACAACTTCACGCCGTCTGGCTGCGACTTGCGGCGGAGCTCGTCCATTCGTCGCTTGTCTTCACTCTGCTTTCTGCGGATTTCGTTCAACAGTCTCTGACCCCGGTTGTTCTCTCCGAGAAACGTCATGATGACTTCCTCATCCAACTTGTCCATGGTCTCGCAGTCCGCTCGGGTGAAGTTCGATCGAGGGGGAGGGGGAGGGGGTAATCTGCAAGAGGAATTGGTCAGCATGGATTCGAAGCCATTAGTCGCAACCACTCTTGGAACTGTGCAAGTATTGTGAGCAGCTCAAGTGATCAAGATCAACGTCAATACATAGGTGCAGCCCAAGCAGTTGAGAGCCAATCGAGTCTTCATGGGCGACGCAACTATTCGGGAGCAAGCCAGATCATTGGGAACCACATCAATCATCAGCATCGAGTCGAGGAACAGAACTTACTGTCGTGGCGCCTCCTTGACAGCGCGCGTCGGCGCTTTCGCCCTTTGCGAGGGTCGAGAGAAACCGTTGGGACCCACTTCAATCACACGCGAAGATCGAGACATATCGCTGGTGGTTGATCGGACTGATCGGACAGATCCGTTCTCGCGTGAATGTTTCTCGTCCAATTCGTCGAGAAATCGGACAACAGCTCCGCGCTGTTCCAGCTGCTTGGCTCGACGCGAGCCTCTGATCACGTACTCGTTGCCGTCTCGGTCCAAGAACTGCCCAGCAGGACCGGTTCCGAACAGAGCGTTGATTCCGTCGATTCTGTACTTGATGCCGTACTGCTCGTACTGTTTTGTGGAGTATCTGTCCGAGGAAGACTCTGGGTATGCGGAGTGTGGTGTCTAGGATGCCAATTGGAGTCAGCTAGTGGATAGCAAAGATGGAGGGGATGTAAGAGTCTCGATTCTGCGCAAGGCCAGGCTGCGCGCAATGTCAAGGCCAGCTTGCAGGTCGAGGACGGCGATGAGTTTTTCGAGATCAAAAGCAGGATTTCAGCTTACCATTGAGCTTGCTGAGGTCACTGAAGAGAATTGTACGATGATGAAGCGCGTGCGGGTCCTGGAGGCCAATTGGGTCAGCAGGAGGACAGCAGAGATGTTAGAGACATGTAGGAGGTCTTGGTCTTGCGCAAGGCCAGGCTGCAAGTGATATCAGGGCAAAATATCGCAGACGCGTAAGTATCTCGGTCTTGTGCAAGGCCAATAGGCGGAAAATGTCAAGAAAAGCTCGAAGGTCGATGATAGCGACGGGCTGGCAGGAACTGGAAGCAGGATTTGGGCTTACCTTTGAGGTCACTGAGAGATTCTCAGGGTCTGCAGCAGCTGCGCAACTGGCGTACCAGCGTTGTTGATAGTATCAGCGAGCGCAGATGGCTTGGGAATCGGCTGCGGACGGGGGCGCGATGCCAATTGGACTGGAGCTTTCGGTGCGCAGTATGTGGAGCGTTCGGTGTGGTGTTTGGAAGATGTAGAGAGTACGAAATTGTTGAGAGTGTATGGAGAGTACGAAGTTTCGTGTGGGAGGCGGAGAATGGAGAAAAGGGCGGAAGAGGAAGAAAGTTCAGAAGGTGCAAGGATGTGGAGCGTTTTAAGGAAGTCCTTGGGAAGTCGCCGCTTGGGAGGAGTATCACACCTGATCACGTGACTTTGATATCACATATCGCGGCCAAGATATGGAACAGATAGCTTGCCACGGTCCCAAAAACACAGACCCATTTGATGGACAACGGGGACCAGTCCAGCGCAAACTGAATCCGCAGCAACGGACCCTCCATGCCGAGTACTAGGGGAAGAGAGGGAGCGGCCGCCCCTAAGTCTAGCCTGCCCAGAAGTTTAGAGGAAGATATTGTTGAGACGAAATGGAATGTACTCAACGACTTGGAAAGGGAGTCTTTGGAGAGAGAACTGGACTTTCGACATACCGCTGCCAAGTCGGCTATGATGTGAAAGAAAGTAAACTTCCAATGCACCTAGGAGATGGGAAGGCACATCCAAGGTAGTTCCTTCCGTCATCACTCGGAGGAAGGCAGAAGTCGCCCGACTCTTACGTATTCCGTCAATATTCCCCGACTTCGGCGATCTCCAATACTCGCAATAGACTGCTGGACAGTCTTGCTTGGAACCCATCAAGAGCCTCTAATCATCAACCATCAATACTCACTTCTAGTCCTCCCAACATTTCGCCTTACTACCAAACACAAGGTCACGAACACGGCTAGGCAGGTCATCCCATTTCCCAGTTCCAATACACAACTATCGATCTCAACCCTCTCTCAATGCGGGCGACTGACTGCTTTGACAGCACTGTGTACGGTCAGAAACCTGAAAGGAATACAAGCTTACCTGCCTGCCTCACCACGCCTACAAAAAGCAAGCCTTAAAACACCCCATCCCCAGAAGACGCGTCCCTCTCTCGAAACAACCACGACCATTTCCATCAACACCCCTAATTCGCTGTCTCGCACTCATCACGAAGCAACAATGTCCATCTACCACGCTTTCAAGCTCACCGCAACCCGTCACATGCTCACCGAGCCCTCCAACTCTAACCAGACCGTAAGCCCAAGTTGAGCTTGTCCCCCTTGTTATGGGTTCCACAACTTCTTGCAATTCTCACCAAATCCCTAGGAGCCTTGCTAGGCATAGACCCCATGTGCAGAGATATTCCAACAACTCAAAAATGCAGATCACCCCCAGCTGACAATTCACTCACCAACAGACTGTCCCCAACCGCCCCCCTACCACCGCCGGAGCCTCCCGTCCCGCAGCCTCCCGCCCTGGAGGCCACCGCCCTGAAACCCAACGCGCCGCTCCCCCGACTCCCCAGCACAGTCACCCCAATGCCATAGCTGCCTTCATGGCCACTGCTACACCTTGGATCGTGCCAGCAGTGCCAGCAGCTGCTCCAGCTGCACCAAGGGCTCCAGCGGCTCTGGCGACAAACAGAACGATGGCTTCCGGTTCGGGTACGGGTTCGGGCTCGGGTTCGGGATCTGGTTCGGGTACGGTGGTGCCTGGTGTTGATGAACGACCTACACCACTGGGGAGCTTTGTGGAGTGGACAGGCAACTATAGGTCTGAGCGCGTGAGCAAGATTGTGTGTGTGCGTTGATTTGGAAACAGAAATATGGGTGTGAGGTGAAGTGGGTAGGGAGTTGGAGGGGACTGTGATGGGTGTGTGAGGAAGTGGTCAGGCTTTGAAGGCGTTGGAACAATGGTATTAGTGGGAAAGGTCTGGAAGGATGTCGCGACTTCGCGCTGCTGCTCTGGACTTTGCTTTTCAAGGCGTCTTTCTAAGCCCTGGATTCATGAATGGAAGGCTTCTTTTTTGGCATTGTGGTGTGTATGGGCTTCAGATAATGATGATCCTGTGGCTCAGACTGCCCCTTTTCACGGGGATGACGGCTGAAAGTTCCTTCTGGGAATTGTTCGTTGGAACATTGAAAGTGAGTGGATGCAGCTGCCTAGCATGGTACATGAGTCTTCTGCCCATTTGTATTTCGACAAAGTCAAGAACATTTCGACCGTCGTCGTGCGAACAGACTTCGGCAGGTTTTCCTTGACGGATGTTACAAAGCACTTACTAAGCACATCCACCAATCGCCATCGCCCACACTCAAATCCCGACGTCCTCGCAACTTTGCGGGGAAAAGACCGCATACTCGGTGTGCATTCCAGCGCTTTTAACTCAACGCTATTCAACTCAAGTCTTAATTTGCGGTGGTATCATTTCTCCTCTCTTATCCTCTGTTTGTAGTCGTTTACAAGTCTACAACACTTTCCCCTTTTCTCATCATCCTTTTCATGCCTGCAAGTCCCTTCTATTTGCCCAGATCCGAGTACCTGAGCTGCCATGATGTCTCGAAGCGTCTCCGTCCAAGACATCTCAAAACACAATGTCAAAGAGGATCTCTGGATAGTGGTCGACAATGAAGTCTATGATATGACCGACTTTGCCCCCGAGCACCCAGGAGGAGCTGAAAGTATTGTCTTTCTGTTTCCCACATCCACCTCCCCCTCCTCAGCCACCCTTCCAACACATCACTCACACCACCAGTAATCCTCCGCTACGCCGGCCGCGATGCCACTCAATCCTACTCCTCAATCCACGCCCCCAGCCTCATCCGAGAAACTCTGCCCTCCCAGAAACACATCGGTACCCTCGACGCCTCCACAATAAACGACGACTGGGCCAAACCGCCCCCTTCAGCCACCACAACCTTCAAACCCGATGAAAAACCTCCTCTAGAAACCCTGATATCCACGTACGACTTCCACGAAGTCGCATCCAAAACTCTGACTCCCAAAACCTGGGCGTTTTACTCCTCCGCCGCCACCGATCTCCTCACGAAGCACCGCAACAATTCTGCCTACAATGACATCGGCCTGCGTCCGCGAATTCTTACCAATGTCAAAAATGTCAGCACGGAAACAAAGATGCTGGGGCAGAATATGAGCGTGCCAATCTTCTGCGCCCCTGCTGCCATGGCTAGCATGGTGCATCCCGACGGCGAAAAAGGCCTCGCACGCGCCTGTGCCACGCTAGGAATCCCGCAATGCGTTTCCACGAACGCCTCGTTTCCGATTTCCGAAATCTTGGGGTCGGTGAAAGACATTGATTACGCATCCAGGGACAAGGATAACGAAGACCAGAATAAGGAGAAAAGAAATAGTGGCGAGCGTTTGCCGATTTTCTTTCAACTGTATGTTGATAAGAACCGAGCAAAAAGCGAGAAATTGCTCAAGGAAGTTGAAGGGTTGGGAATTAAGGCGATCTTTGTGACTGTGGATGCGCCTGTGCCGGGGAAGAGAGAGGCGGATGAAAGGGTTAAAGCGGATGAGTCGTTGAGTACGCCGATGTCTGGGGCGCGGGCGAAAAATGATAGTAAAGGGGGTGCGCTGGGGCGTATCATGGGAAGTTATATTGATGCTTCTCTTTCCTGGTCCGACCTACCGTGGTTACGCCGAAACACAAGTTTGCCGATTGTGCTGAAGGGGGTACAGACGGCGATGGATGCGAAGTTGGCAATGGAATGTGGGGTGGAGGGCATTGTGTTGAGTAATCATGGGGGGAGGAGTTTGGATACTAGTCCGGCACCGGTGCTGTTACTGCTGGAGTTGCAGAAGTGCGTTCCGGAGGTTTTTGAAAGGTGTGAGGTTTTTGTGGATGGAGGGGTCATGAGGGGGACGGATGTTTTTAAGGCGTTGTGCTTGGGGGCGAGGAGTGTGGGGGTGGGGAGGGGGATGTTGTATGCGTTGAATTATGGGGAGGAGGGGGCGAGGAAATATGTTGAGAGTAAGTGGTTGTGCGTTTTCTTTCTGCTGCTTGTCTTTTGCAGTAGAAACTGGGCTTGTGTGTCCAGGGAAAGTGTCGTCCTCGATTCGTTGGATGGATTTGCTGACTGTGAGATAGTCTTGAAAGATGAACTCGAGACAACCATGAGGATGTGTGGTGTGACGGATCTTTCGCAGGTCCATCCGGGGCTTGTGAATTCGGGGGCTGTCGACCATTTGATCCCGAATGGTGAGGGACATCCTTATGCGAAGTGGCGCCCGAGATCGAGGATCTAAAGCTAGAGCCTGAATCAATCACAAATTTCTGATTTCGAAAATTCAATATCCGCAGTATGAGAATCCTATCATGGAATTTCCCTTTGCAATGTTTTCTGATTTCGGTAGATTTGGGAGTGGAGGATTCGAGGATCTGAGACATATCGAGCATGTCGTGTATTTTCCAGAGCAGAGTCGAGTGGACTCTGTAAGGGGCGAATCTCAACTTTCTCCAGTTCTTGAATTGGATAGGGAGTAGCTGCATGAGTAGTTCTGGTGGAGTGTTTGCTGTCGAATAGGTCTTTTTGTGCAATTACCCCTGGGTTCAACTATTTCAATTATGTTCATCTCAGGGGCTGCCTGGCCTTCGAACCCGTTCAGGTTTGTCCATAGTCTACGACTTTGGGACCGAAGCATCTTCATTGTTCCTGATCGTATCTGAAGTTATTCTGTTTGGTGTTTACTGTTGGCACAATGCTCTTAGTTCCAACGGCCTGTCATGGACAACATGCTCTTTGGGTCGTTAGTCGTTAGTTCAGGCTGGCCAACTGGTCGTATCAGCTCTATCTCTGACTGTCAGGCTCTACATGTAGTGGCTTCCCATCTTCGGTGTTTGTTTTTCGTTCAAAGACGTCTGACATATGTTCTCCAACCTTAACAGATCCTTTTGCAGCTTGTTTTCTCTCTCAAAGCCCCTTTATCTCCCCGACCGCCCATATCTTTAGAATCATGTTTTCATGCTGGTGGCCAGATAATGCATCAAAGTCTAGATGCAATCCAAGTTCCTACCGTGTGAAATAGGATGAAGAGTCTACCCTGTTTCACATGTAGTGAAGATGATAGAAGTTGTGAAGAGTGAAGACGACAGAAAGTGACTGTCGAACACCTGAAGGTCTCTCACTAACTGAGAAGGCTCTCCCTCTGCCGTTGTTTACGGTAAGGCTGTAAGCGAGGTGCGGTCCAATCATTAAGCTCGCTCTAAAATATTCAAAATGTTTAGCACCGGCAGCGTTTAGCGCCGTAGCGTCGGTTTAGAGTCTCATCCTCGCCCGCATGTCAACAAACCGCAGACATCTACACCCTCACACCTTCCTTGCGTCCGACCCCCACGCAACCTAACCGCAACCCAACTGCAACTCAATTTTCATCACCCGCATCTCCCAGCCGCATTGGCTTCTCCCCACTCCATGAACGTTTCCCGCCCGCTGCCACGTCCGCAAGAACAGCTTGTCACGATGGCAAACAAGCAAACCCGAAAAGATGGGGAGGCTGCCGCAGCATCCAACACACCGGTTGCTGGTGGTGAGCCATCGACACCGGTACCAGCAAAGACGGTTCGGAAGCAAAAGCGAAGCAACCAACACATCAAGAGAAGGGAACTTGAAGAAGAAGCACGCCTTGCCGCGGAAGCTGCAGCATTTTCCGCGCAGGAGAAAGTTCCCGACACCAGCCATCCCGGAGTGAACAAGTTGCTCGAGACCGCGAGGGAATACCTCGTCGGCGAAGAAGCCAAAGCGGCTGCTCAACTCCCCGCCAGCAGCAAAGACGCTCCAGTACAAGCGCCCCAGAAGACCACTCCCGCACAATCTGCAACATCCAGTCAGAAACGCCGAAGCGGTACTAGGATCGTTTTCAAGAAGAAGGACAATTCGACAAACGCCGCGCCGCCTTCTGAAGCTCTTCCCGCTGCAGCTCAGTCTTCCGGAACTTTGCCCTCTGACACTCTGCACACTGACGCTCTCCCCACCGAAGTTCCCCCCTCCGAAGTTCCCCCCTCCGAAGTTCCCCCCTCCAACGCTCTCCCCTCAGACCCTCTCCCTTCTTCTACTCAGACTACTGGAACCAAGTCTTCTGGAAATAAGTCTTCTGGAACGCAGTCTACTCGACGCAGGTCTTCTCGACTCAGAAAGTCTTTCGGACTTCCGTCATCCCCAGAAGATCTCCCCGCTCAAGGTCTGCACTCTGATACAATGCCTCCTGGAAGTGCGCCTCCTGAGGTGCCTCCTACGAGCATGCCTCCAAGGACCGAGACTCCTGTCCCTGCCCCAGCTTCAAAGGCAAGATCTGCGACGAAACAGAAGCGATCGGCATCCAAGGTCGACTCGACTTCTGCCACCGCGGCTAGCTCCACTACAAACGCGTCTCCGGCAAAGTGCAGCAGAGCCACTACTAAGGCAACTGCTTCGTCGGCCAGCAGCACTCCTGATACGAGGATTGGACCGGCCAACAAGGTCGTTAAGGTGAGAAACCCCACAAAACTCAGCAGTAGCCCCCCTGCGCCTGGCTCAGCTCAAGCTGCCATCGCGCGGCTTCGAGGAGAAGCCTTTGGTGCTGCAGTCTTCGTCTCAATTCTCCTTGCTCCCCACACATTCCCAATCAAACCCCCAGATGATGATGGAACCAGCTAACGGGTCTACAGAATGTGTCAGCGAAAGCCACCAAATCGCAGCGTACCGCAACGTCTAGCCCTTACCCAGACGCCTCTTCCTCTGCATCTACAGATACCCCGACCCGCCCATCGGGACCGAGCAGGAATTATTGGGATAACCCGGCTGCCGCGAGTGGACATGGTCACCCACCCACGGTAACCAGACAGCCCTTATTCGATTCCTCCCGTCAATATCTTGCCGGCGCAGCAGCCTCTGGCATAACCGCTGTACAGCCCAGGGCACCTGGCCTTTACGACTACCAAGTTCAAGGACCTGGTGCTGCCGCCTACGGCTTCGGCAATGCTGGCTTCCTGACCTATCCTCCCATTGACGGCCCGATTCACGCACCTCAAGGCAATGCTGGCTTTCCGACCTATCCCCCCATTCACGACCCGATTGACGCACCTCAAGGCCCCACCAATAACCCCGGCAGCTCAGTTCAGGCACCTGGAACACCTGGCACACCTAGCTACGGCTCCGCCAATGCTGGATTCTATGCCCCAGTCCAAGCGCCTGCAACTCCCAGCAACGCCCCAGGCCATAACCCCTTCGGCTCAACCACAACAGCGAGAGCTTCCGATTATCGCCCTGACAACACTGGCGTCCAATCCCAAATCTCTCCTGACAGACAACAGCCTCGCATTCCGGAGGCTCCCATGCGCCGGACTCCCATGCCCGTGGCTCCCATGCGTCAGGCTCCCATGCCCGTGGCTCCCACGCCCCAGCCCCTCACCCCCGCGGTTAGCCGCTCTGTGCCCGCCGTGCAGCAAGACTACGGCATGGGAAATCACTACTCTAGCGTGGCAAGCCGTAGCCCCGGCATGGCCAGAAATAATCCGAGCATGGCCACCAACAACTACGGCATGGCTAGCAATAGCCCTGGCATGGCCAATAACAACTACGGCATGGGAAGCAATAGCAGCATGGCCAGTAACAACCACGGCATGGCCAATAACAATGCTCTGCAGTCCAACGTTTCCCAGACCTTCACGCCTGAGGTTCACAGCTCCGCTCCCGTTGTGCAAGAAGACACCAGCATGGGCAACAATGATCCCAGCATGGCCAACTATGGTCCGAACATGGGCAACAACAACCCTAACACGGCCAACAACACCGCCGCTCCTCAACCCAGTGTCCGCCAGCCCGAGCCCGCTCCCGTCAAGAACAAGTACGACCTGATGTTTGAGAAGTACAAAGCGGATCACAAGAGAGACTACCCTGAAGACTACGACCGTCTGTACCCCAACGAGCGTTCCTCATACATCTCCAGCTTCGATAACGAGGCCCCATTCGACTCCCAGAGTCACTTCAACGATGCCTACAATCTCGATCCTACGGCTGCCGATCTGCTCATGACATCCGACGCGTCGTACTTGAGAGACGATGCTCCGCCTCCTGATACTGGCTTCGCGAAGGATGTACGCGATATCGTGGAGCGGCAAGGCTGGATCGATGGAGACGAGTATCTTCGGTTGCAACGCCAGTACGATGAGCCTCTGGACGAGATGTTCGGTCACCCCCTCTGAGCTCCGCTCAACGCAAACCCACTTAAAAAACCAAAAGTCCTCTGCGGAGGCTCATCCAAACTGTTGGCGAATACTGTATGACCGCGTTCGATATACCTCTTCCCTGCGTTTCCTTCGTCCCTACATGCGCGATCCGTACCACCACCATCAAACGACATCATGGACGGCGCGCTTTCACCAACTTGTACTTCTTTCGATGATACCCCCTACTGCACCACGACACCCTTTGTTTCAAGATACCCCATTGTGTTTGATTGTTCAGGATCGGAGAAGTTTCTGTGTTTCGGAGTTCTTTGAGGAGTGGTGGCATAGGATTCTAGGGTCTTCTGGGCTATAGGGTTTCCGGCCACTACGCGATTGTCGGCGAGTTCTTCGGGAAATTGAGGCGTTGGGTTCTATGGGCCGATTGGGCTATAGGGTTTCAACGCTCGACTACGGATATGTTGGCGACGTCTTGTGTGGATATAGGCTGCTTCTCTCCTCTCTTCGAATTCTCTTCTCAAGGCGGTGTATGAGGTACGTTAGTTAGCAAACCAAAAACCAAAAAAGCAAAAAAAAAAGTTGAAAACTGTAAACTTACTCTCCCTGGCTTTTGGTACTGTGATACTTTGTGAATCCCGTCGTCAATGACACCGTGACATGTGAAGTGGAAGACTCGTGCTCGGTACAATCGTAGAAAAAAGTTGGGTCTGTGATGGTTGTGTACTTGTGTATGGTATGGATCTAGACGTCACTTTCCTCAACCATCTGCGATCATCTGATGATTCTGATTTGCAACCTGTCCAGCTGCCATGCGGTAGTGCTGCGTATTCAAAGTCTGCAAGAACAGAAACTTGAAACGACACAGCCCTGAGCCAAAAGCTGCAAGGGGAGCAGGGGGGTGTGTTGCCTCTTGATGTGAACAGGATACCTGGCTTTTGGTGATTAATTGACCACAGGCAAGATGCTTTGGATTTGGTATTGACTCAGTGGTGTCGACCAGATCTTCTGATTCCAAAGGTCATGAATGATCCGGCCGCTGGCTCAATCTCAACAGTCCGGTAAATATCCAGTGGTTCGGGTAGCTTCCAGTGCTTTGGGTTGACTCTGGCGATTTGAAACAACTCCTGTGATTTGGATCAACTCCAGTGACCAGGATCAACAGTAATAATCTGGGATTTTTCTGGAGACTTGGGATAGGTTTAGTAGATTGGTCCAGCTCTGATGATCTGGAAGGATTTCAGTCATTTGGTAAACTGCGTCAATCTGGATAATTGTTACAGACATGGCGGTGGAACAAGGCTTCTCGCGCCTTCTGTGTACATGTACAAGTTTCTCATTCAATTGTAGGCTGGCAGTGTACAGCAGAGGTCAGAGCTACCTGAATAACCGCCCAGCTAAATAGCCATCACCCAGAAAACCGATACCCATCCCCCCTAACAACCTTATCCACATGCCCCCTCACCCTCGGAAAAACATCCCTATAAGCCCTCGTGCCCATCCAACAATCCAAATGCCCATACCCCTCGATCACATGTCTCTCATACCTCTCCCCTCCCCCTTCACTAGGCCCTCCTCCTCCACTATGATCTCTCAGTATCCCATAGCTCTTTTCCGTACTCTCAGGCGTCAGCACCTTGTTATCGGAGCCCGAGAATAACATTATGGGGATGTTGCGGATGCGAGATATATTGGTGGGGGTAGTGAGGTCTGTGTACAAGGGCCCGTTGGAAGTCACGACGCCGCGGGCGCCCATTTGCATGAGGAGGTGGAGGAGCGTCATGTTGACGCCGCCGAAGAAGCGGTTTATTTGGCGGTGAGTGGCTTCGTTTAGGTTGTGGTGGTTCCACATTCTGTTGTGCGTTAGTATCTTAGTGAAATGCTTTTTGAGATGCATTTGAGTTGACATGACGAGGGTGAATGTGAAAATCACTTGTGAAAAGAGGAGGGGCTATGGAGGCGGGTAGGCGGAATAAAAGCAATAAAAGGGGATTGGAAAACTTACCGGCCAAAAATAAACGTGCCGCGGTGGCAAGCACAGTTATTGCAAATCTCCGCAGGTGTATCTGGATAGAAACGCAGCACCTGGTTGATAGCACGCTGCACCAGGCTATCATTCGCAGAACTCGTAATATCGAACCAGTTCCCAGCAAAAGTCTTGTACGCTTTGTCGAGTTGCAGAGGCATCATCACCTTGATCATATTACTAGTCGACCACTCTGGATTCATGAATACTTGGGACGCGGTGATGCCTTTGATCCAATCGGCGGGGATCGTGCCATCGAGAAGGCCTGAGGAGAAGGCTACAGCGCCCATGCAGTGGGCGATCGTGTATACGGGGGTCTTACCGTTCTTTGAACGGATGTATTTGAGCGCGGCGCGGATGTCGAGACGGGCGTCGTAGGTTGTCCAGTTGTGTTGCGCAGCGGGTGTCATGCCGATGCGGTGTGTGATTACCCACACGCGATAGCCAGCTGCAGTGAAGTAGTTGACGGCGTTGTGGGGGATAGTCTGGAGGGAGAAAATCTGGTGGTCGACGGCGGCTCCGGGGATCATGAAGAGGTCGTGGACTGGGAGATCTGTGGGTGGGGGCTGCCACATTTGCATGTAGGTCTTCACACCGTCGCTGGCGACGACCTTGATCGTTTCTGTCTTGTGTGTGTCGTTGATGTATCCCATGTAGCTCTGCGTAGGATATTGGAGTTGTGTGAGAGGGGCGAAGAAGAGACCAGCTGCTTGCTTAGTGAAGTAGGTCATGAATGAGGCGGCGGATTGCATTCTGGCAAACCAGTTGCGGCCGTGGGGAGAAAGAGTGAAGACTTCGGACAGGAAATTGGTGGGCGAGATGTTGAGAATACCACGGCCGAGGACAGGGCCGTTTTTGTCATACCGAGTGATTGTAACGTAGAGAGTGGAAGCGGCCTTCCAGAATGCCCACGGATTGAGTGCCACGGACGAGTCGACGATCTTGAATCCATGGAAATGCAGAATCGTGTCATCTGTGGACACCATATCGAAGTCGTAGCGCAAGTTCTTGGTTCCAGATGCGCCCAAGTCATCACTGAACAGCTCGAAGTCGCCGCGTTTGACCATAAAGGGGCTACCCCTTAATGCAGCACAGACGAAGGTCCCAGTCAACATAGCTGAGTGATCGGCGCGATGAACAATGGCTTCAGTGTTCCAAGCTTTGACACTGAGGAAGAATCTCGCAGCTTCACAGAGACCTCTGGCAGTCTTCGCTGCTGTCACATAACCTTCTTTCTCATAATCGCCAGTCAGGCCATCACCAACATGCTGTGGAAGCTATTAGCATACAACATCAAAACGGGATGCTCTCAAACTTGACATTGTCCACTAAGTGTGGCCAAACCATGTATTTGGGCACTAGCCAACACAAACAAGTGTCAGAAAGCAATGCAAAGAACTCACAATGAATCCACTCATAACCTCCGTAAACTCGAAGCCGCTCAGACCCGAGGCCGCAACGTCATGAATAAGCGTCTGTGCTCTGACCATAGCATCGTCATTCTTCTGCCTCTTCCCCCTCTTCGGATGGCCCGTCAGAGGATTAATAATCCCATTCTTTGTTTCCAAATTCACTCTGATGCCCTTCTTTCTTGCCATATGGTCCACGCTCCTTTCTGCCAGGGCCGTGATAGTAGCGAAGGGGTTGACTCCCAGAGCGCATGGAATGACAGCTGCATCGGTGACGCAAAGCCCGTCGTAGGTCTCAGAGCCGCGACCAGTGAAGACTTCTCCGAAGTGGTTTGTGACGCCTTCATCGGCAGTGCCGTTGGAAGACATGCAGGCACCGCCGATGGGGTGGACGGTTATCTCTTGTTGGCCGAGAGCGGCATAGAAGGGTGAGTCGATATAGGTTCCACCGACGGCTTCGGTGGCGCGTTTGAGGGTCTCGCGGAGTTGGGCGACGTGGTCGCTGCGGCCAACGCCGAGGAACTGTAGGACTGGTTTGTCGTCTTTAAGGGTCATGTAGGCTTGGTTTGCTAATTGCAAGGGTCAGTATAGATTTCAAGTCATTGGGGACAGCCAATCAAAGCACCCAAGTGACTGGGACAACTCAAGTGTCAAAGGGACGTTGGGCATTGGCTTCCAAGGCTGAAGAATGAAACTCACTGTCGTGGTTCATAATCAAGTAAACCTGTGTCTTCTCCAAACTGCCCTTTGGGTGGTATGGTCCGAGGAAGCGGCTGCCTTGTTTCGCAAGCATGTGACTGATCCGTTGTTGAAGAGTGAGATGCTTTGGAATTTCTTTCCCTGGCATGAGCTCGAGCATGAATTCGAGCATATGGGCCAGAGCTTCCGGAATGGCTCCCTCTTCTATCACATAGCCATCCAGAACATTCTCACAGTCGTGGCGGCAGTCGATGATACCGCTGATGGTAGGTCCTATAGGCCGATAAGTGGAAGGTTGTTCCCGACCCATTGCATTGGCTTCTTCGTTGCAATTGTATCCAAAGGCAAGGATATCGCCGTTCCCACTCATTGTCCGACCAACCTGTGCACTCATCGCCAGTCCAAGTGACTTGCTGCGTAGGAGGATCTCGGTCGTGCCGAGACTTCCAGCTCCCACAAAGACGCACTTTTTTGCGTGAACCCACATCAGGTCTTCGTACAAGTTGTGAGGGAAGGAACCTCTTTTGCTGCCATGCCAGGCGAAGTAGACCAAGTATCCCTCCTTGTCCGGATGCTTCTTGATGTAGCGTACTTCGCACTGACAGAACATCTCAGCACCCCAATTCCACGCATCGCTAAGATAGTTGACGAGAGTACTCGATTTGCTACCGTCGTTCACACCAGTGCTGTCTTGGCCCGTCAAGGCAGACGGAAACATCTCAATACCGGTGGAATTGGCGCCATTGACGAATCGAGTTGTCTGTTCGACACGTTCAAATTTCTCCTCGAATCCCAGAGCTTTCGCTTGCTTCTCCAACAACGATAGCTTTGGCAGCTCGGGCCAGTCTTCTGGGTATCTCTCAGGTTGCAACATGTCCCGAGCTCTTTTGTAGTACTTGTTCAGCTCACCCGGTTTCCGGAGCTCTTGCGGCCACTCCCCCAGAGCCATTGTCCTTTCGTCAGTTTCTCGAAAGACATTGGCGTTCAGCAGACTTGTACCGCCGAGGCCGTTTCCCACGAAGGCGTTTTGTCCTTTCCCAACGACGAGATGATAGAGTCCAGTTGGGTCTCCACCTTCCACCATGCGTCCGTCGAGAAACCCTGGTGCAAAGTCGCCCGAGACATGTAATTCTTTCATAGCTTCTGTGAACTTGGCCGGGTATTCACCAGGCCATCTTTCCTTCCCACGCTCGAGGAGACAGACAGATTGGTCTCCTCTTGCCATTCTGCTGGCTGCGACTCCACCTCCATATCCAGAACCGACAACAACGCAATCATACTCGTTTCTCATCAGCTCGACATGCTTCGATATGCGGGGGAATTGTGTTCCATAGTTGTCGTCGGAGTAGGAAGCTAGTTTGGATCCAACTCGTGCACCAGGACTGCTAGTGTGTAGTCCGAAAGAATCGACTTGATGTGAAACTTCTTCGACCTTCATGTTTGTGTGTATCTTGTTCTCCGCCTTGTGAACGCCATTGGTGCCATTTGTACCGCCGTTGCTGAGGTGGCTCGTAGGACTGCTGGTTCCACTAGTATGTGAAAAGCCATTAGTCGAAGGATTGCTCTGCTTGTTGGGCATATTCAGCATAGGGTCAAGTGAGATATGACCGAGATTTGGAGTGGCTGGCGGAGAAGGGGGTATCGAATTATAGTCTTGGACTTGTAGCGCCATGATAAGAAAGATGTGAAGAGAGAAGGAGCCCAATGTATAAACACAACGGTGGAGTATAAGCCGCAGAACGAGAGGCTGTTCTTCAATGCCGGAGGATCAGGAGAACGTATATATTATAAACAAAGGTGCATAAAGGCGGGTTGCAATGAGGCAGGACAAATGAACGAAGGAACGAGGTATTAAAGGAAAATTGAAGATTGCTAGGGACAGTGGTGATAAAGACGTATCAACACATGGGTACAAGGGACGGCAGAGCAGGCTCCCAGGAAGTGCCACAACCAATGGCAGACTTATCAACGGGAGTTTTGGCTCAAGGCAGAGCTCGAACCTGGGCTATCACGTCAGCCTGAGCTGAACTTGAGAGGACGAAGAACGGCTGTGGATGCAGAAACAGGACGGTTGAAAAGGCTCAGAGGAACCAAGTCCCTGGGGCTGAAGGATCGCCCCCAAATCGACCCCAAATCTGTCGAGGCTCGTGGTATACGGCCCTACCGACCGAGATCGAGCTCGTCTTTTGTCGTAAGATGGCCAATGACAAGGGAATGATGCTGGATTGGGGGCGGGAGAATGGAGGCATATTCCGAGGAGTGAACATACAGAAATAGTTACATATGTACGAGTAGTGGGGCATTCCCAGCATCTGCACTCACGATGTGAAGACACGGCGTCAATTGGGAGCTGCAATTGGGCGCCTCTCGTGCTGTGCCGCTGGCTGAAGAGTGAAGACGGGGATGAGATTGTCTCGGGGCGGACGATCCGGGGGTTTGGGCGACGATTGGCGGCGCCGCAAGCGGCCGCATGTCTCTCCGCTTTGACTTCTGTAACCCGAGTGCACACCACAAACCACCATCCATCATCCATCCATGCTACGGCGCGCAAAGACAAACCGAGTCTGAGGCACTGGAGCCGATCCTGGGAATCGGGCCAGATGCTTCAATATCACAGCCTGGCGAGGAGTGTGCCGATTGGCGTTTTGCATACGGCTTGGTGTCGATATTCGTGGTGGGAAAATTTTCCCCTCCATTTGTGTGCCAGTCCAGTCGTCATGCGCGTCAAAAGGCGTCCGGGCTGAGGAGGCGCTGCGATGGGTCAAAACTCGAAGACGGTGTTCATAGTAGGCTTCATTCACGATCGTCCGAGAAGGCTGAGAGCCTGTGACAGCATTTGAGAGCAGGAAGGTAGGCTCCTCGCACACTCCGTTTCTGCAGATGTGCCACTCTCTCCATGCACGGTAGGGCTGACCGAGTAGAGGCGGTGTCTCCGTCAATCGTTGAAATTGCTTCCCGTCTTATGAGCTGAAAACGCCTGAAACGCACTGGATCTCGAATGGTGGAGTCTGGACGACCACAAGCCTGAAGATGAAGAAACAGCAAAAGCAACCATTGGGCATTGACAACAGGAACAATGTCGGGGATCTCGAGGGGGATTGGACAAGAGAAACATGCGGACTTACGAAAAGACGGTAAGCAACCTTCGAGAGGCTATGTTGACCTCGTCTGACCCCCACATCATTTTCGGATTCGAGGTGCTAGACGTCGAGGCTTGGAGGTGACCTTGAAGTCCTTCTGTGTGAGGCATGAATTTCAGCACCCACCACATCGAATCTCTGCGATCAGTAATCTTTGCGAGAGTAGCTCACAAGGCTGCGAGGCTTAGATTGCGACTCCAATGCACGTGTCAACACGTGATGGACCGACTACCTTGCATCTATGGCTCTGAACTTCAAAGGGATAATGAACTGAACGGCGAAATTCCCGTTATTTCCAATGTTAGGCGCCCCTACCTTCCATACACACTGAACTGGTAGCTACGGGAATATCGACTAATGTCCAGCAGCAAGGGATGATGGTGCTTGGCTCTCTATGCCGAACCACCCTACCCAACCATACGCAACCCAAATCGTGCCCGTGATTTCGAAGGACAGAAATCAATTTGTCGTCAAATTATCCTCGTTACATCATTTGCATAGCAAGACCAGCAATATTTTGACGAGTTCAGTCGTGTAGCGCACGCATTCAACTTCACCGCTACCCCTTCAGACGACGGACGACAAGTTAATCTTCAAACCAGGTATTGCGTCATTTTCAAAGAATACATCCACCGTCGATGGAAGTTGTTCTCAACATGTGTTCAACATTCCTTATCCATCTGGCGGGCACCCAAGCCATCGAGAACATGTGTTACGAATCCATGTGTCCGAAGTGTAACCCCTTGCCAGGCTTGGGAAGGAGAACCTCGAGATGGTACAAGTATTCAAGATTTTCCTCAACCATTTTCTAGGGTCTCCAACGTTCTTTACCTGTCCTCATACACTCATTTTGTTTCCTTCTACAAGGAAGTCCACTCTTTTGTTTGCTCCAGTCATGTCTTTCTCTAAACTGTCTTCTCTGATCTTGATATTGGCATCGCAAATTTATCCATCATACGGACTCACAACCACCAACTGTCCTCTAGCAGGTCCAGTCTTTCCCAAACTCTCCCAGCCCTCCCAAAACAAAATCATCCAAACAGCCCTCCAGAGCTTGACAACGATCATTTCCGATTACGATGCCTACGCTCAATTTCCCTTTCTCTCCTACCAAAACTCCTACTCCGCCCAAGTCTTCTCTGCCAACGAAGAGCTTCCCCTATGGGACCATTCCCACACAGCGTGGGAGCTTCCCCTCTTGAACTCATCCGGGCGAACGAACGTGACCGGCGACACTGTCTATCGTCTTGGCAGCGTCTCCAAGATCTTCACCATCTACACCTTTCTCATCGAAGACGGCTTCGCTCATTTCAATGATCCTATTACAAAATGGGTGCCAGAACTGGCCGCGATAGCGGCGAGCGGAGCAGGTAATACGATTTCGCAGCCGGACTGGGAAGAGATTACGATTGGGGCTCTGGCTAGTCAGATGGCTGGAATTGCCAATGAAAGTAAGTTCCCTGGCACAAATGTTGGTTAGAGACGCAGACTGACGATGATATAGATGCATTGTCCGGGGAGTTGTCGGTTGAGCTCCCACAGGTCGACGACATCGCCATCGGCTTTCCACCCCTGTCAGCTCCAGATATTCCAACCTGCGGGATATATCCTCTCTGCAACAGAACACGTGAGACACATTCCACCCCAGTCGGCCGAGAATCCATGCGCTGACAATGTCCTAGAATTCTTTCAGAATTTCCCGAACGTGTATCCAGTGGAAGCAGCCTACTCAACTCCGATATATTCCAATGTAGCATACCAAATTCTAGCCTATGCACTAGAAGGTATCACGGGCAAGAACTTTGCCAGCATGCTGCAAGACGACCTCATAACGCCTCTGAGTCTGAATCACACTTTCTACAGTAGTATGCCTGATGTTAGCTATGGCATCATCCCTGGAGATGTCTCGTCCACCGAATGGAATGTCAATCTGGGAGAAGAGGCTCCGTGAGTGTCACACTTCTCTCCGCCCCTCACAATGACTGGCTACAGTTTGCAAACCCTGATTGCATCAACGGGTCAGTTTGGTCAGGCGGGAAAGTCACACCCCTGACACGACCTATTCAAACTGTTGCCAGCCGGCCCTGTTCCCGTCGCTCCTCTTCCCGTGCCTCTTTTTCGCTGACACCCCGTCCCAGCACCGGCGGTATCTACACATCCGCAAACGACATGTCCCGCCTGGGCCGCTCCATCCTCTCCTCCCGCCTCATGCTCCCCTCCGTAACCCGCCGCTGGCTCAAGCCCGTCGCACTAACATCCGACCTCCGCGCAGCCGTTTCCTACCCCTGGGGAATCCGCCGAATCAGCCTCACCTCCAACCAATACCGCATCATCGACGCCTACAATAAAGCCGGCAACATCGGCTCCTACTCCTCTTTGCTGATCCTCATCCCCGACTACAACATCGGCATGGTTCTCCTCTTCGCCGGCACATCCATCAGCAATGTAAACTTCGCTATCGCCAACGTCATCGGCGATACGCTCCTATCCGCTTTCGAAGACGCCGGCCGCCAAAATGCCCAAGAGCTATATGCCGGCACTTGGAGTTCTGCAGATGCGAATATTAGTTCGAGTATTACGATTAGCACAGACCCCTTGGGCGTAAAGCCGGGACTGGGCATTGATCGATGGATAAGCAATGGCACCGACATGTTCCCCATCATCATCTCGCTCCTCGGCCTCTCAAGCACAACCGAAAGCCTCAGTATCCGACTGTATCCTACGGATTTGAATATTCGCTATGCCAACGGCACGCAGAAGCAGAGTTTTAGAGCTGTGTTTGAGGATCTGAATACTCCTACATCGGAAAGTACGTTTACGACACCTTGTGGGACGTGGATTGGTCCGGCGGGGTTTATGTATGGGAGGCAGCAGCTTGATGAGTTTATCTTTATGGTGGATGCGAATGGGAATGCTACGAGCTTGTTGAATAGTGCGTTGAGGTTGGAGATGATGAGGGGTGTGGGGGCTGGGGGGACGGCGGGCGCGGCGACGAGTGCGAGGGTGTCGAATTTTACGCTGCCGACGCCTGTTGCTCAGATTTTGCCGGCGGCTGGGCCATGAATGGGCGTTTTTTGGTCTGCTCTCGTTTCTCAATTTCTTATGCCCCGTTTAGATCTTTTGTGTTGGTTTCACTGCGGATGGAGATTTGCGTTCAGGGGTACTCGGCGAGTCTGTCTCCTATTTTGTACAATACTTAACCTGTATTACACATATCAGATCTTCACAGTGCCGTTGCCCTCGTCAGTCCCAGCCCGCAAGATCGACTCCTATTGAGATGCTCGCTCCAAGATCTCTTCCCCGGCCCAAGAACGCTTTTTCGTTCCAGGATCATGTTCTTGTCCGAAGAACATCTGTTGAGGGACGTAGGTGCTTGAAATTGTGAAGGTCTAGCTGAGGTCCAGCTCTTGTGGAGCTGGGAGGCGCTAACAAAGGAGCTAGTGCTGCTGCCTGATATAGCAGGCTGACAACATCCCGACCCGTAATCCGCCGCGTAGTAGTCAATCTCTCAAGAAACGCAAAAATGGCCTCCATCAACACACGACTTCCATCGAATGCGCATACCGCAAACTTTAGCAATGCGGTCGACCCCCAAGCTGCGGCTTGTCCCTGCGGCTTGCCCCCTGAGATCGACCACTCACGCCCCTCGAACACGACCACTCCTGTCGCGTCAGGCATGAACACTCCGGATCGCTCTCTGGCACACGGCCTCCCAGCTCTCCCTGCTTTAGGCTCCGGTGTTAACCCTCTCTTGCTTGCAGCCACTACAGCAGCTTCGATCTGAAGCGTTCACCATCCGCACAATCGCCATGCCGACAGAGTCGAATGCCTCAGGGATCGACCCGGGTAGGTCAGCTCTTCAATGCATTCTCCACATCTCTCCAGCTCCTGCAACCTCCCACCTCCAAACAAGATCTCCAATCAAACCAAACCCTCTCAAACAAAGTAAGTCGATCAATCCCCTGGTGCTCTCTCATGTCCTGAATGGCCTACCAAATCAGACAGCAAACACCCCATCCTGACAAACCTAGCAAACCACAAATCAATCACCATGCCCAACCTCATCCCCGAATTCATCGCGCGCGCTGGCGCGGCCGCCGCGCAGTCCAACGCCTCCTCGTCATAGAAGAGGTAAACGAGTAAGTTAGCCCTCTCGTCCTTGCATTCCAGTGTCGTCTGGGCTGTGGTTACTAACTTACGCCCAGGATCATTTACGGCCCCGCCCCCCGCGGTGGAAGAATCCGTCGATTCGGACGGTGGGTGCTGGAGCTCGTGGAAGAGCTGGTGGAGCGGTTTTCAATGTGACTAGGGGGAACCAGAGGTTCTGTACTATTAAATTTGTAACACCACCAATCAAAGTAGATTCGCCCCTCAGTTCGGTTATTGTGTCTTGTTTGACTCGTGAAATTGGGGGGTTTTCGAGTAACTGGGGGATATGCAAGTAACCGTGGGATATACAAGTAATTGTGAGAAATCGAAGTGACTGGGGAGTGGGAAATATTCAAGTAATTGGGAAATATTCAAGTAATTATGAGACATACAGGTCACTGGGAAACATCCAGGGTATTGGCCAGGAACTATCAGCTACGAGTTACAACTGGTTGAGAAAGAACTCGCATCCGATTCCGATCTCCAAATCCAGGATGCTTTAGCCTTTTAGGGGAATAGATTACAATCTTGATTGTCCGTTGGAAGCGCCAAGTATAGGTAATCTGTGTGAACTGTGGAAAACTCAGACTTTGAACTAATTTGCTTCACAGAAACTCTGCTGACTTGATCAATTCAATATCAATTCAACCAATGATCATATAGCGTTCCGCGGACCCGAACTTTCCGAATCGGAATAACGCTACACCCCCAATCAAGACTTTTCCAGCCTGCGAATCGAAAGGCAAAATTCCCCCACCTAGTCACAATTCACAGTTCACACAAAAGTCAATTCTCTCCAGCCCCCGAATAATCCTCATAACCTCCAAATACTTATCTAGTTCGCTGGTTACGACCAGCGAGTTCAGAACCACACTCAACCTCCTGCAAATCCTCAACTTCCTACGAATCCTCAAGAGATCAATCAAAGTTCCACATCAAATATCTCATACCAAATCACCCCAGGGACCTGAAAGCAAAAGCCGCATTCCTGCCGACAGCTTGCCTACGAAATTGGATACCATGGCATCACAAAACGGATGGTGGTCAAGCAGCGGCACCAACCGCATCAGCGACGCCGAGAAAGAGCTCCTTCTCGCCGCTGCCTATGTCTGTGCCCGCAACTCCGTACGTTCTGCTTGCGATGTACGTATTTGTCTCTCTCTTCCCATTCAACCTTCCAAGTTCTCAATTTTCCCGATGTGCTTGATAGTGAAGCGGCTTTTGACGTGAGAATGGGCGATCTAGATCGATTTTGTCAAGCTGGCAGAGATTAAAGGATACAGGACTGCTGCGGTGGCGAGGGAGAGGCTGAGGCAGATTTGCTCCAAGGTGGAGGGTACTCAGGGTGGGGAGAAGGGGGAGAAGGAGGTGAAGGGAAAGGATGGGGCTGGAGGTGACAAGAAGGGAGGGAAGAGGAAGAGGGGTGATGAGGAGCTTGAGGGTGTGAAGAGGGAAGGGAAGCAGAGGGGAGGGCGGGGTGGGAGGGTTAAGGAGGAGCCGGAGGAGGGGCTTGTGGGGATTAAGGAGGAGTAGAATGGTGGGGATGTGTGGAGGGATGAAGTTGACAACTGACAATAGTACAAGGATGCAAGGTTGCGCGGATTTGTATTTTGCAAGCCAGAGTCTGAGTCTCCAAATATATTTCAGAACATCTGCAGTAGTCCGAAATATTCAGATCCCCAGGAATGTCCTTCATGATTGAAGAATCTGGAGGCGTCCCTCGGACATGATATCCACTCCATCCAGTCCGCCAGTCGCTCAGACACAAACCATAGTAACATTTACCCCCGTATAAGCATCATGACCACCGTTTTCGAGCAGCGCAAACACATATTCTCCCATTTCCAACTCCCATTCCCAATTCCTATTCAAAATCGGCAGGAATCTGTCGACTTCCAGCGTCATTTGTACCTTATTTGTTTCGCCTGCATCCAAGTATACTCTAGTGAATGCCACGAGTTGTTTAACAGGTTGCGAGACTGATGAGCGGCGCTGCAGAAGGTAGACTTGGGTGACGTAACTTCCGGCTAGTGTGCCGTTGTTTTTCACTGTGACGGAGAAGGTTATGGTGGTGTTGGATAAGAAGGAGTTGGCGCTTGAATTGCTGGAATTCGCGGATGAGGATGATGCGGTGAAAGACGAAGTGGAGAAGGTCGTGTAGGAGAGACCGTAGCCGAAAGGGTACTGCGGAAGAATTAGACTCATCACTCGGTCCCTACTAATAACAGAAGGCCAACTCATGGAGAACTTTACCGATGGATATTCCTGCGAGTCAACATAGTTCACCGCTCTCGCACTGGCTTTGTAGCTGTATTTTCCCATCAGCAACTTTCCTCACCAACTCCCAGCAACCGGGATCTTTAGATTCAACTCACCTATAAAAATCAGGCAAAATACCCTCACCATACGGCACACTGACCGGCAATCTCCCCCCCGGATTGAATCGCCCAAACAGCACATCAGCAATAGCCTGACCACCCGACTGACCAGGAAAATAAGCATTCAGCACCGCCGCAGCTCGACTATAATATTCGGGAATTGCGAAAGGCCGACCGCCTTCGAGAACCAGGATAACGGGTTTGCCAATGGCGAAAATTGCATCGGCAAGGGCTGTTTGGTTGGTGGAGAGACTGAGGGTTGAGCGGTCGCCGTTCTCGCCGTCACTATTCCAGTTTGCGCCGACGGCGAGGATGATGATGTCGGATGATGAGGTGATGTCAACGGCCTGGGATGTGGTCAGATGTGGGTATGGGGGAGTAGGTTTTGCAGATGAGACGAGAAATTCGAGACGTGAAAATACCATAACGATGGGGGAAAACAAAATTGAGACGGTAGAAGAAAGTTGGGGCGGCATTACCTGTTGAACAGCATCCCTCTTATCAACCAAATTCCAGAACAAAAACACTTGGCCATTCAAAGAAGACTGGTTCTCAATTTTCTGATACAAATTCCACACCTGGAACTCAAGGCGAATCTTATGCACCTTACCAGGCACAAACGTGAATGGCGCCGAGCCAGCTGGTGGCAGTGTGCTATTCACAAGCGTGAATGCATACCCCGGGATATTCGATGCCAGATTCCCCGTAGAAGTCATGACCGAATCCTGGACCAGGAAATCATCGATAAACAGCTTGGCGGTAGCATTCGGACCCACTCCCACACCAAGCCATCCCTCCACAGTGACATCGACAGGAACTTCGAGCTCTCCTTCCCAAACGACACTGAAATTATTCGACGGGAGACCATTCGGAGGATAAAGACCCCAATCTCGCTCAGGAACTTCGTGGACCTGGAATATTGGTTCCGAGAAATTCGTGTCGGCATAGTATATTCCTGTCAATCCGCCGGAAGTGCCGTTGGAGGAGAGTAGATAGCCGGGGATTCCGTATTGAGCGTTGTAGTACCAGGTGTTTGCGCCCCAGCTGGAAACTAGCTGCACGGATGGAGCGTTCGCTGCTAGATGGCTTTTGATACCTTGTCTGATCGTGCTGGAATTGGCGGTTGGGTAGGCGCCAAATTGTCCAGAGTAGTCGCCATAGTTCAATATGTCGATGAAGGGACCTATTAGGGCGATCTTGCTGATGTTTTGTGACAGCGGTTGGAGCGGAAGTGTGGAATCGCGGTTCTCTAGCAGGACTATGCTTTTCTGTGCTGCTTCGAGTGTGAGGGGAACGTGTGCTCGAGTAAGAGCCTCTGAGTCGATATCGTCTGCGATGTATCGCCCGTTTTCTGAAAATAACCCTAGGTCGTACTTTACCCTTAAAACACTTTTGACACGTGACTGGAGGGTTGAGAGTGTTACTGTGCCGTTTGCAACGAGTCCCTCAATAGATTCCAAGAACACGTCCAAGGGATAATCGTAGTATTGAATCATACCTCCAGCGTTCAACCACTGGCCAATGGTATCAGCCGGCGAATTGCTGACCTTGTGAGTCTCCTCCAGCATCACCAGCCCCGCGTCGTCAGCGGTGACAAAGCCGTCAAAGCCCCAATCTTCAAGACACTTGTAGAGAAACGGATGAACTGAGCTTGGAATCCCATCAAGTTCCGAATAAGCCATCAAAACACCACGAGCCCCACCAAGATCAAAAACAGCCTTGAAAGGTCGCAGCATATTCTGCAGCACCTGTCGGTACCCAAGAATCATAGCTGGAGCTGCATTGACTCCTGCTTGTGGACTTCCATGGGCGGCAAAATGTTTCATGACTGGAACTACTGCGTCGGGATCAGACCATGTGCTGTTCTTGGACAGGCCCGAGGCCATTGCTACGCCCATCATGCTGGTTAGAAGAGTGTCTTCGCCCCAGTTTTCTTGGACGCGGCCCCAGCGTGGTTCGAGGGCGAGATCGAGGACGGGAGATAGACAGGCGTGAATGCCGATCGAACTAGCTTCTTCTCCGATGGCGCGGCCTATTCGGTGTACTAGGTTTGTGTCGAATGATGCTGACATGCCGATGGTCTGGGGGAACATGGATTGCTTGAATGAGCCGACTCCGTGGAGACTCTCGCCGTACTGGGAAACAGTGAGCCCGTGTGCTGGTGCTTGGAGATGGGAAAGGCAAACCTGCATGATTGGTATGCCAAAACGAGACTTTTGGGCATTAAGCCTCTGGACAGAATTATACTGTGACTTGTTGGTTGGATACCAGTCATGCATAATCTGAATATTGTTGTTAATTGAAGATTAGCTGAAGTGTCATTGGAGAATATAGGCCATCCTGAGCCTCTTCTAGTAAATCAACTTACACCAACACCCGCTGTGGGTGCAAGTGCTATCGCCAGATCGTAGTATGAATTGTCCCCAAACGGTCCGACCACATTATCCGCAAACATGAGATGAAGTTGGAGGACTTGAATTATTAGTACTGCGCAATATCATTCCACATGGTGAGAACACTTACCCATCTCAGGGACGGTCATATTGGAAACGAGGCTATCAAGAAAGACGTCTTTCTCGCTCCTTGACGAGTTTCGGCCTGGAAGAGGAACGACATTTCTCTGTAGTGGCAGAGGCAAAGAAGCTTCCACCAGGTATTTCGTGCTCAAAACCCAGAAAATGAAGTGAAAAGCGTTCAAGTGCAAAAGGACCATGGTGATACAGAAGTCGAGAAGGAATATGGAACGAAGGCTACGACAGGCAAGAGAACAATTGACGTGAGAAACTGCACACCCAAATTGAGTGGAAGAATATCAGCCGCAAGAACTTGCTAGAGGGCAGGGCGACTTGAACAACAGAATTGCTTGCTAGAACGGCATCTGATATTGAGAGAGATCCACAGTGACGAGTATGCGAGACTGCTGCATTATCTGCGGAGATGGGCCTTGGATCTTATCGGGACCTTGCAGATTGTCGGCTCAGGAGAGCAGGAAGTTGTGAAAACGGGCTGTCGAATCGGGGCAGGTGAGAGGAGACCTGTAACAGCCGAGATCCAAGAATTTGAAGACTGGCTAGGAGGTGTTGTTGAGAAAATGGCGTTAGGCGACTCACTTGCAAAAACGGACGGGCCATCTCGGCCGACCTCGGCTTTGATTCTCCGAGACTCCGATCCTCGGATAATCATTTTTCCCTTCTCGTTGTCGCGATTCGGGATTTTCAACTCCATCACATTCAACGATCCAACCACCAGAAACGACAGAACTGCCAGACCATCCGTGCAAGAACCTTTGTACGCCCGCGAATTCTTTCTGCTCCATCTTTCGTTTCCACCTGTTTCTCTGGCCACGGATATGGATCAATTGTCTGGCTGGGCTTCCCATCCGCGGACTGCGCTTCGGAGGTTATCCAGCCTCCAGCTTTCACTTCATCCAAACAAGGTTACCCCGCTTGGATAAATGACCTTGGTCTCTTGCATGACGCTATACCTGCATACCTATCTTCTGTACTTGGGTGCTGCGATGTGCAGATGTACGGTGCGGGCAAGCTTCCACCGGATCTGCGAGCTTGTTACATGGTTACCAGCCTAGGTGCGGGAGGTCGCCGCTACCAAGCTCCCCAAGGTTTGACAAGCCGTTGCTCAAATTTCTTTTTTGGCAACCTCCGTTCCCTCTTCGTTCCTCTATTCCTCCATCGCTGTCAAGATGCAGTTGGCTACATTTTCAGCATTTCCTTGGTTCCTCGTATGTCTCTGTATCGTCCAAAGTAGCGCGACCCAGTATCCATTACAATATGTAGATCCCTTGATCGGGACTGCGAATGGCGGTCATGTCTTTGCAGGAGCAACTCTGCCATTTGGTAAGTTTCAAAGTCAAGTGTTGTGTACAAGGACTGACTTTTTGTAGGGATGGCAAAGGCAGTGTACCTATACCCAGTAAAACTTATCTAGGCTTTCTCTCACGCGATTGCTAGGTCCGATGTCAATGATCCAGATGAAGAGCAGGGTGGTTTTGCTACTGATAGCACCGAGATCGACGGTAACAAAGAAGCCAATTCCCTCGCTCAGTTTGTGGGGAAGCTAATTCTCGGGATCAGGATTCAGTCATATGCATGACAGTGGGACGGGCGGTGTCGGTATCATCTAGTCTTTTTTCTGGCATCACATACTAACGATGGACAGTCGGACTCCCTTGGCAATTTCCCGATATTCCCACAAACAGGATGTCTGGGCGACGACATCAACAACTGCGTTTTCACGAAGCAGCTGCGTGCCTCCAAATGGGTGAACGGGAGTGTTGTTGCAGAACCTGGCTATTTCGCCATCAGCATGAATACCAGCATCAGGGCCGAAATGACCGTCACAAACCACACTGCCATTTACAAATTTACATTTCCCAAGAACGGCAAAGCACCATATGCGAACGAGAACCAGACAACTCCATTAAGTCCATTAATTCTCCTGGACCTCACCGACTTGCCAAACACACGTCAAGACTCTACTGTCAACGTGAACCCCGAGACTGGCAGAATTACGGCTACCGGAACCTTCCAACCATCCTTTGGCATTGGAACCTACGTCCTCCACGCCTGTGCAGACTTCCAAGGAGCAGCAATCCGCGACACTGGAGTATTCGTCTTGAACAGAGCGGGTAGCTTCCCCAAGAACGTCACCATGCACGCAGACGGCATCAACAGTCCTCCTCTTCCAGCAGGCGCATGGACGCAATTCCATGCCCCAAACACGTCTGATAATTCCATACTCGCCAGAGTGGGCGTCTCTTTTATCAGCGAAGCACAAGCTTGCCAGAATGCCGAGACAGAACTGCCAAACTTCGAGTTTGGGGAAGCTAGGGAGAATGCGACTGAGGTGTGGAGGGAGAAATTGAATGTCATTTCTGTGGATTCGACTGGTCTTAGTGATTCGATTCAGACCATATTTTGGAGTGGTGTTTATCGAGCTATGATGTCTCCGCAGGATTATACTGGGGAGAATCCACTCTGGGACTCGGATGAGCCTTGTAAGTTCGATATGCTTTCCTGACGGACGTGAAGTTTGAGTGGTGCTGACTGGCAAGCAAGACTATGATTCGTACTACTGTATTTGGGATTCCTTCCGCTCAATTCATCCTCTTATTACTATGCTTGACCCTAAAAGCCAGGCGAGGATGGTAAGGAGTCTTATTGATATTTACAAGCACGAAGGGAAATTGCCTGATTGTCGAATGAGTCTTTGCAAAGGTTACACGCAGGGTGGTTCAAATGCCGATGTCGTGTTGGCTGATGCGTATGTGAAGAATCTTACGGAAGGCATAGACTGGGAATTGGGCTATGAAGCTGTGGTCTCGGATGCTGAAGATGAACCACCCATTTGGACTGTGGAGGGGCGAGGTGGCCTGATGAGCTGGAAGACGCTCAACTACATTCCAACTGATGATTTCGACCCGTATGGAGTGGGGCCACAGACTCGGTCAATTTCAAGAAATGTTGAGTACGCCTATAACGACTTCTGTATCGCAGAGATCGCTGCTGGGCTGGGGAAGACAGCGGATGAAGAGAAATATTTGGAGCGCTCCACGTACTGGAAGAATATGGTAGGTTCAAAGACCCTACTCTGAACCCACACATACTCATTCTCCACAGTACAAGGAAGACCAGACCTCGATAGTCAATTTGACAGGATCCGGCCTTACCGACAGTGGATTTATCGGTTTCTTGCAGCCAAAATATCCAAACGGAACCTGGGGCTTTCAAGATCCTTCGCTCTGCTCGCCACTTTACAATTTTACGTCTTGCTACCTCAGCACGGGTGGCCATGAAACATATGAAGGATCAAGCTGGCTATACACTTTCTACGTCCCTCAAGATATGGCAACTTTAATCGCCACTCTAGGTGGACCTACAGAATTCGTGAACAGACTTTCTTACCTCCATACATCCGGCCTTCTTTACATTGGCGACGAACAAGCATTTCTTCCCGTTTTCCAATTCCACTATGGAGGTCGTCCAGGCCTTTCATCATACTTTAGACAGTAAGTTGATTCTGACCATCACTTATATCGATGCAACGTCGAGCTACTACTAACTATACATCCCGCGCTCTAGCTACTACATTCCCTCAGAATTCAACACCACAATCAACGGCATCGCCGGAAACGATGACTCTGGCGCCATGGGCTCATTTGCGGCACTTTCCATGATGGGACTTTGGCCAGTGCCAGGCCAGAACGTCTATCTGATCAATCCGCCCTTCTTCCCAGAAGTGAATGTTACCAGCGGCGTGACAGGTAACGTTGCCACGATTCGAAATATCAATTTCGATGCCGGGTATGAGAATATTTACATCCAGTGTGCTACGCTCAATGGAGTCCCGTATACGAAGAATTGGATCACGCACAGCTTTTATCTGGACGGAGGTGTTCTGGAGCTGACGCTGGGAAAGAATGAGAGTTCTTGGGGTACGGCGGATGCTGATCTGCCTCCAAGTGTATCGACCAGTTGAGTTGATGTTGATGATGAAGTTGACCATTTGTGGCGATGGTTCGAATTAATTGTAGCGATTCACAAACTGTTGTTACAAACAATGCTTTCAAATCTTTGTTCTTGAGGTGTTTGCTCAAGTGATTTCCTTCGACCGAGGTCTTTGTCTGCATGGTAGGTTGTTGTGGACTTTCCGCAAATGGCATTCTCCTCTCTTTCAGGGAACAAGTTAACAATGAAGCCTTGCGACGACCAAATATTTTGGACACACATTGACTTGCCACTATCGCCAAAAACAATTCTGGCGCCTGTCTACGACTTGACCACAGAGAGTGGTTTATCCTTACCATCCGACCAATCCCCAAGACGCTATAATGGCCAATGCCAATCCATACTATCAGGACCTGGACACGGGGGGTGAGCCACGGAAAAGAACATATGACCAAGCCTTCGGAGCAATGGCATTTAGGACCCCAAACGAGTACCAGCGCGTTTCCTTCGCACGACACAAGATCCCAACGGTGCCTGCAAATGCCAACCCCCGCGCAAGAAGATATTATTTTATGCGCAATAATAAAGAATTCAAAGCCAAGGGCAAGAGTGGTATCACACCAATTACACCCTCCGAGGCGGAGAATGACCGAGCGAGACTGGACAAGCTTTATCGCCAGCTGGACCAAATACGGGTGTTCTGCGGCTTCGAATCTGCAGAGCTGAAGGAAATGGATGTGATGCCTCTGTTTCATGCACCCCTGGCAGAGAGCGATCTTACGAATCCGATACATCCTATCTTAGCTAGGAAAAACTGGGAGGATTCTCCGGGGTGGCAAGTCCCCCCTTTTGCGCTCGGCCGAGGGCGAGAGGGCTATTGGACAGTAAGCGTTTGACCTTTGAGCCGATGTGCGTGCTGGCTTCTGACCTGCTGATTCTTTGAAATTTAGGCCAGCAATCCGATTGTATGGGCACAATTAGAACCCATTCTACGCCTAGTCTCCAAGATGATGACAAACATGCATGTTTTCCCATTCTTCAATGCTCTTATCGCCAAGAACTATGAATTGGGTTCTTACCAGTTCGATCGAAATAAAGTCCCAGAAGGGTACAATCCCCGCCGTCTTAGGAGATTACCGCCTGAGGTCCAGGGAAATATTGATCATCTGGCAAGAGCACATGAATTCCTGGCCAATATGGCAGGTCAATTCAAGCTTACTCTCTCATCTGCGGTGGTGGAACTAAAATCAGGTTTCGAATCTCCACATGTAAGTACTCGTCCATCAAGATCACATGTCCACGATTGCTAGCTCTAATTAACTGAAGATTGACAACGGCGTCCTAGCATTACCATTATGGCCTCACACTGAATGAAAATGACGAGATTTTCCTCTCTTTTGCCTTCGAGTCCTTGGAGCCATTACTGTGGGATATGTCCACAAATGAGAGGCTCGCACAGCGGTACGATGTCGCTAAAACCATTCTCCACGAGCTTTGCCATGTCATTGGTTTTATCCTGGATGGTAGGAGGGAAGAGGCTGAGCCATTCTTCGAGAACGACGTGGTAGCAGAATTGGGGGAAGCAATGGAGCAGAATGTGTTAGGGGGCAGGCTCGAATCGCTTGGTCGACCAAGTATGCCCAACCATATGGAGGCATTGGATGCACTTTCTTTGGGTGGCGCTGCTACCAGCTGGCCTACCCCCAAGGAGTACGAGGCCCTGGTCAATTTGAAACAGAAGAATGTAATATATGACCCTCCTCAGAGTCTGCAACCACCTGAGTTGACGTTTTATCCATTTCCGGCGAAATTCTTCGAAGAAGTACAACAACAAGCGTTTTGGGATAATATTCAGACCTTTGGTACCAACGCGCTACATATGGGTCCTTTGACCACGGGAAGACGATTTGCACCGGATTGCTCTCCCTGGTTGAACTTTATTACTTGGAAAGGCCCATACAGCCTTCGAGTATATCGAAACGAGGTACGGTGTACAAATTCCTGGAATTTCTTTATGATCAGTAATATCTTCCTGATCTAAGAACGTCATTAGTCACTGACAGGATCGAATGACCTTATTTGACGTCCATCTTGCCAAGATTCCAAATGTTCTGGCTGACACAATCTCTAGGTAAAAGCCCACATCAAACGAATACTTGACACTTCGAGAAGATGCATCGCCCCCGGAGGCGAGCCGGAGCGGGAGCATGCAAAGAAAGTGGCACTGCAATTACATATCCAGAGACTCAAGGACATGATGAAGCTATCGCACATCCAGAAGCCTAGTCTCATCCAGAAGCTTGGGAGAGCGCTCAGCCCTTCCAGGATTATGGGAGGCTCCAATGCCTTTGCAGCGCTTGGAGTCTCTAGCTGGGTCGAGCTCCCCGTCTTCGTGGACGATCCAGAAGTTACTTACGTTCATCCACCGCTGACGCAGGAGCGATACAACGAGATCAGAGAAATGCTGTTAAAGAATGCATTCCAATTAGGACTCTTAACACTAGATCGCGAGTGGCCAATCATTCCTTGGGCCTCAATTCGTCACACAAACTTGGCAAATAGGGAAGACAATGACCCCGACGGGCGACTCTTACGCTTCGGAATGCCCGAAGACACTCTCTACGGCTGGATAATGAGCATAGATCTCATGCCAGATCTGACACCAGAAGAGTTTTGGCAATTCGTCGAAAATTCTCACAGTTTAAATGACATTCTAGTCCGTCCGCATCACGAAACAGATGAACGCCGGATCAAGCCGCAGGAGCGAAAAAGAGTAACAATGGTGACCACAAATCCGCAAGCATGGGCACCATATCGTCTCGACCAACAACAGCACATCAGGCCATTCCTCTTTCCCCCGGCGCAAGAACCAGTTTACAACAACGACATGAGGAGTATGATGCAGCACTTCACGACCCTATTCACCAGAAGAGGTAGTCGAATGTATAACAATCAACATATTCCGTTGGATATAGCAATCCCAGACCTACAAGCAAATTACTCTTCGTGGGTGCATATTCGATATAAAGCAGGGAGGGAAGGGATGGCGGATTACCAGCAAATGACCCCCGAGCAGCAGAGACATGATATTAATCGGTTTGCTCAGACGTATGGGAATACGCCTTTTCATAGGAGGTTTGATGAGTTGGTTGTGAATGCGATGCAGGAACAAAGGTTTATTGTGCAGTCGGGACCGGGCTGTGTGAGACGGAGGAGGCCTATAGAGGTTACCCAGTAGATGTGGTAGCTGAATAGTACGAGGTTACAGCAAGGATATAGAGGGTTAGGCCTTTTTCCTTCTCGGTCCTTGTCGGTTCACTTGATTCAATGTTGCAAGTGGAGTGCACTCGAGGGGAAAGAACAAGTGGCTGCAACGGCCGGATTCATGACGGGGGAGAGGGCCAAGGGAGGGAAGGCACAGGTGGCGGGGACAGTGTAGTGGCGGAGAGTAGAGTGCTTGACAGCGGAAGCCGGATGGCGTGGGAACAGCAGCTGCTTGTTTGACAATGAATGTTGCCTGAGAAGAGAAGCAAGTGGAATACTTCAACACTTCAGGGTCTTGTTGCTACAGGGCAGCTTGTTGAGGCCGGGGTTATTGTTCCCATTCGAGGCAGTTAAGGTGCATTGGACCATTCCATTCCACATCCCAAATCTGGGATTTCTCATGTTCGGCTCCTCTCAGCGACCCATGTTCAAGAAGCTGGAAACTAACTCATTATCCCGCCTCCTACATCACCAACCCCAGCTCCTCTCCGAGGGCACTCAGCTGCAGCGCATCCACCTTCAACTTTTCCAACCTCTCACGTGCACCCTTCCACAACTTCACATATCCTGCACACACCTCCTCTATCCTCTCCTTCCTCTCCTTCTCATCCACATCTTTCAATTCCATTATGCGTATCGTCACGCGCTTCTTTTGCAACTCGCAGAACTCAACCCTCGCCTCCATATGCTCCGTCCCCATCTCAAATATGTCGTTACAAACATTTTGAAAATTATCTATAACCACCTCGCATACCTGCTGTTCTGATCCGCGCAAAAGGGCCGCTAGAAAGACTCCAAAGGCGGCTCGGAGGTTCCAGTGTGTCTGTTGAAAATATGGGATTAGTACTTATGCACTTTGGGAGCGGGCTGACATACTGCTGGATTGCGGTAGAGGGTGTAGAAAGTCTCGAGAAGTTCTTCGATTTCTGCGCATGCGCTGAGAAGCAATTGCGTCCTTGTGGAGTCGTCGGCATCTGCGACTAGGTGTGGTGTCATAATCGCGTCGAGGACACTGTGGTGGGGATTGAGCGCAGCCATGGTACTTGGATTTGGGAGGGTTTGAGGACGAGCGGAGGTTGTGGAGGGGAGTGCTGAGACGAGGTTCTGGCCTGTGTGTTGAGGGTGAAGAGGGCGGCTGCGAGTGATCTTTCTCCCGGGTGCTCTTGTGGATGGCGCAAGAGGCCTCGTCCTCATGGGTTCAATTCAGAGTCTTCAAGTCTTAGCGACCGACCACCCCCAGCTTCAAATTGCAAAATCGGAGTTAGCAACTGATTGGATGGGCCAGGTCAATCGGAATTGAAAGATGTGTCAAATCACGATAGCCGGGCTTTGTGAAGAGGCCGTATCATGTGACCTATCATCAGGTGATTTGAACTCCTGAGCATTGGCGGGGATGGCGCGAGCGCTGCGCCGACTCATCGACGTGGAACAAAAGTGGCTGCCCCCTATTCTCTATGATAAGCAAGCATCCTGTGGAATACTTCAAGCAATACTCGGTCAGGTACGTACATTTAGTATTTGCTAGTCAGAAACATTTAGAAGAACCTAGGTTTCACTATTCTCTTGTCTTGCATTCAAACCTCTATAGTCTACACAAGCCATTGTGAATAGCATCACAAAGAAGCCCGGGCTCACTACCCCGCCCTCTACCCCCGCTGGTGCCACGATCTGCAAGTGCCCATGTCGAGCACCCCACTTCCCCGCAAGAAGTCCTCACCGACAACAATCCCCGGATCCCATATGATATCGCACAACATATTTATGATGGACAGATTTGACATGTAACGTTACTGCATTTAGCCATTCAATCGCTGGCCATTGAATATCATTCGTTCTCTACAGCAGTTTTGCGTCATTCAACGCCACCTGCTCCCACAGCCAAGCCCAACATCCCACCATGTCACCAGATCTCCATCACACCTCCAGAATGGGGTTCCAAGGAAATCGCTCTCCGAATCGGGCGCCCAAGAGAGTTCGAGTCTAAAATTGGACGAAGTTTACTTGTATTAGAGTTCGAGCGGGCCGGGCGCTAGGTACACGGTACAACCGTCAACGCATTGAAGCAGTCGTTTGGGGTCAAGTACCGACGACCTTCCCCTTGTCATCGCCATTCTCTTCCACCTCCTGCGAAACTTGTCATCACAAGTATGTCGAACTTGGCCTTCGTGTTCGCGGCTGCGGCTGTCGTTCAAGCGCAGTCATGTCCGGACTACTCGGATTTCGCCATGGGACACCATGAACCATTCTCCAGTGGAAAATACAATCTGAGTTACATGAGGCCTGAACCTGCTTGCCGGACTTTCAACTCTTCGATTGTTGAAGAGACCATCGCCAACCTGACTTCGACAATCAGAGATCCGGATCTGGCCAGGTTGTTCTCCAATGCCTATCCTAACACTTTGGACACGGCAGTCAAGTTCAAGGGCTATGCGAATGATACGGACGAGGAGTTGACATTTCTGATTACTGGCGACATCAATGCCATGTGGCTACGAGACAGCGCAAACCAAATGCAAAGCTACCTCCCCCTCCTAACCGCCGACTCCTCCCCCGACTCCCTCGCTTCCCTCTACCGCGGCGTGATCAACCTTCAAGCACGTTTCATCAACATCGCTCCCCACTGCAATTCATTCCAACCCCCACGTGAGTCAAACATCGCCCCATCAGTCAACGGCGCAGCCTCAGACGACACAGTCTTCCCCCCGGTCGCAAACACTTCGGTCTTCGAATGCAAATACGAGCTCGACTCCCTCGCTGCCTTCCTCGAAATCTCCACCAACTATTACGAAGCCACCAACGACATTGCCTTCTTCGGAAAATACAACTGGGTCAACACCGTCAAGTTGATTCTGGAAACCGTTACTGCGCTGCAAGACGGCACGTATGCGCCAAATGGAAGTGTCAATGCTTCACCTTATACTTACACGCGCGAGACGACTGCCGGCACTGAGACACTGACAAATAAGGGCTATGGCAATCCTGAACTGGGCGGTACGGGACTCATTCGCTCGGCCTTCCGACCTTCAGACGATGCATGCATCTACCAGCTCTTCATCCCCGCCAACATGATGTTTTCGCGCTACCTCGCCTCTGCCTCAAAGATCATGTCCGCGCTCGGCAACCAAGCCGACCTTGCCTCTCAAATGAGCAATTTAGCCTCCGACGTCAAAGATGCGATCACCAAATACGGCATCGTGGAGACGGCGAGATACGGCAAGATTTATGCTTTCGAGGTCGATGGCTGGGCATCGGTGAATGCTATGGATGATGCGAATATTCCATCTTTGCTTGCTGCGCCGTTCTTTGGCTATTTGGATATGGAGGACGAGGTGTATCAGACGACTAGAAAGTTTGTGTTGGGTGCTGCTAATCCGTATTTTGCGAGAGGACCAGTGATCAATGCTGTTGGAGGACCTCATGATGGACCTGGTGAGTTTCCCCCTTTTTGTCATCAACTTTCCGAGATCTTGAGCTGTCTAAATAGTCTCGGGGCTTTCTTTCTTAAAATCTATATAACGATCTATTCCTCTTAAAGTTTTGCTGCTGGGGCGCTTGTGTAATTGAAGATGCTGATTCGGGTCCGAAAAGGATATGCTTGGCCCATGGCGAGCATCGTTCGGATCCTCACGACCGACAACGACACGGAGATTTACACTACGCTGAAGGAGATTGTGAGTAGCACGGATGGGCTAGGCTTGGTTCATGAGAGTATCAATTCGTTTAATGAGTCGGATTGGACGAGAGAGTGGTTTTCGTGGGCGAATGGACTGTTTGGTCAGATGATCTTGGACTTGAATGACAGGAAGCCAAAAATTCTTGGGATGAGCTTCCAGTGAGGTATGTTTAGGTAGTGGGTAGCAGTTAGGAAGAACACGGTACACACCGTATTAGGGCAGTTAATTAAAATTTAGCAATATCTGTTTCCGGCTGCGGATTAGCTGCTAAAGAGAGAATGACTATGACCACATCACGTGGTCCATCGGACCGAGTCCTCAGACACGATAGAATCCTTGGAACTTCCGCTGCGTGTGCTGGAGAAACATATCCCCGTGCTCTGCGCCAAGTTTTAGTCTTCTACCACGGGCTCTTTTTCACCCTCAACACCCAGGCCAGAACCTCATTCCGTGTTCCACCCCGGGCTCTTCTTCACCCTCAACACCCAGACCCGGACCTCTTTCAAACACTCTCCGAAACCGAAGCAGCTCTGCTACAGACCAGACCCTGCGCTCCTCCCCGAACCCTTCCAATCCATTATTCGACACCATGGCCCCGCCTACTCCACACCAAAGTCCCCTCGACATGGTCATGTTTGCGCCGCAGCAAGTAGCCTCCTTCGACCGGTCCACGCGCAGGCAAGTACTCAACAGCGCATTTGAGAAAGTCGAAGAACTTCACGAGACCTTCGACACGCTCTACCACAATCCTTCCGTATGTCCCATCCGCTTCCATACATTCCATATTCTTGTGGTACATAAATGATAACACCATACCTTTCTTCAACAGACATTCTCCACTATCATAGACGCATACCGAGTCGTCCTACGAGCGGCAGCGCGCGGAACGGACCCCGAGCGCGAGATGTGCGAGGTGGTTATGGATAATCTGCAAGACGCCTGGGAGGATATTTCGAGGATGGAATATGAGAGTATCGAGGCGATGTTTCAGCAGGGAAAATTGGAGATTAAGTCGATCGAGCTGGAGATTGAGCTGAACAACGCGAAGATTGAGCTGAACGAGTTGAAGATTGAGGTGCGCGAATCGAAGATGGAGCGCTCGTTTATGGATATGGTGGGGGCTTTGAGTGAGGAGGTGAAGAGAGAGGGGGTGGAGACATTTTGTGCACGCGTGCACAAGTTATATGAGAGTGGAAGCGAGATGCCGGGGAAGCTGGAAGCGGACGGTATGGATGAGAAGGAGAGGAGGGAGATGGTGGAGAAAGTTTGTGCAATCGTGCGCAAGGTGTGGGAGGGTGGAATTGAGAGGTTGGGGAAGCTGGAGGTGGATGATGTGGAGGAGAAGGAGAGGAGGGAGAAGGAGAGGAGGGAGAAGGAGAGAAGGGAGAAGGAGAAGAGGGAGAAGGTGGAGGGAATATGTGCAAGCCTGAAGAAGTTGTGGGAGGAGGGAAGGGAGAGGCTGGAGAAGTTCAGGGTGGGTGTGCTGGAGCTGAGGGTCCTTGGGGAAGAGCTGGGTTTGGTGGTACAGGGGTTGGATGATGAGTCGGTTTCCAGCTTCTTGAATGGACCGTGAAAATGGAAGCTGCCTTGCAGCAACAAGAACGTGGAGTGCTGAAGCGTTGCTAGCAAATATTAGCAATACATGTTTCCGGTTGCGGACCAGCTGCTCATCACAGCTTGACGATGATAGTATCACCTGATCCTCGGAGTCGGGTCCTCTGATCAGTGAGTCGCAAACATCTGTATCTGCAGATATATTTATCGGGGCCATCCGGCAGACACCTACAGATCAATCCGAAGTTCGATTCGGATACTCCAGATATATCTGATTTTGAGTTAAAAATGGGATGAATGCCTCTGATACGATGGGATCTTTGAAATTCCTGCTATAAGGACTGGAGAATCAGACATTAAGCTCCGTCACATACTCAATTAGTAAATATAATAGAAAAGTGAAAAGTCCAACCACAACCAAGGCTCGATAGTGTAGAGTTAGATCTCACTGCTTGCTACTGCGCTCGCTCGACCGAGTGGCACGTATATCAATGACAGAAGCCAAAAAAAGAGATATTGGAGGTTCATTCTCCTAGGTATATGCACACAGTACGCCAAGCGAGATCTCTTTACTCTTGGAATTTTTTACCATCAACCGAGCCGGTTGTTAGCGCGAGCTACTCACCACCCTCAACGCTAAGTCACGAATTTCATTCCAACAGTCTTGAAAAGAGCTGTCACGGCACTGTCGTGCCTTAGGGTGCCTTAGGCACTCACGTGCCTGGCACGTGCCCATAGCGTAGCGCTAGAGCATGGGGGCCCTTATGGCCTCCGCCCTGGCTGGAGAGCTTCCCTCTCCAGCTCACAACGTCGTCGTCACCTGACCCCTGCCTCACAGTCTTTACGTGCCGTGATAAGAGCTCCTTCAGACTACAACCTCCGCGAGTCCTCAATCCTCTCAATCCAAACCCTCCTAATCCAAATCCTCTCAATCCAATCATGGCCGCCCTCACTCTGAACCAGTGGGACCTCAACACAGTATTGCATACACCGCACCTAGTCGCCTTCTTCGACCAGTCTGAGCGCAGCCAAATACTCTGTGGAGCATTTTCACGCATTGAAGAATTCCTAAAAAGCTTCGACACAATCTACGAAAATCCAGCCGTATATTTGCCCACCCCCACATAACTCTGTGCAAATACTAATCCTTTTTTTTTTTTTACAGACAATCCTGAATCTTCAAATCGCTTTTCTTGCATTTCTGCAATTTGTTTCACGCGAACCAGAGCACGAAATATGCGAGCTAGTTGCGAATAACTTCCAAGAGACCTGTGACGAGATAAATACTTCAAACCGAGAGCATCTGAAGGCGCGCATTGAGCTGTGCGAACTGAGATTAGCGCGCCTGAGAATGGATAGGAATTATGGTATGGATGAAAACGAGAGGAGGAAGACCGTGGACGGGCTGTGTGCTGGGGTTAAGAAATTGTGGAACGGTGTGCATGAGAGATTGGAGAAGCTGAAGTTGGATGCGTTGGAGCTGAGAGGCCTGGGGGTGGCGCTGGGTTTCGTGGCGCAGCAGGGGGATAAGGGTGTTTGAGGGGTTTAGATGGAGCGTAAAGGTGGCAGTGGGTGGATTGCTGAGAAGTCAGGAGACGAAAATCGAATAACAGGGATCCGGGGGTGAAGTGGAATGGAAAATGCCTGACATGATTCGTAAATGCCACGCTTGTTTACGGTCCCTTAGGTGATTGAAGGTGAATCGTGAACCAAATTGCTGGAACGAGATCCAAATATTTCCGACTCCAAACAAGACATCTCGTATCCCTCGCGTCCTTCACAAGGAAACTCCGAAGAAAGATCCTTTGTCGCCGCCGGCACCAAACCCCAGATATCAAGTCAACTAACCCAAATCCAGCAGAAACGCCCCAACACCCACGCTTTAGCCTTTTCTGCAGGTTCCGTAGATCAAAGCATTCCCAGATTTCTTCCGAAGTCCCAATGTCATTACCCATCAGATCCCTAAACTATATCATGATCACTCCTCTGACTTATCGCCCTCTTAACACGAATCCCCATCCCATCCACCCCCGACTCCTCACTCCCAATACTCGCATCACCCCTCGCAAACGTTTCCATCTCCGCATTATGTCCTTTCGGCACAATCTGCAGCTCGCTGTTGGTCCCCCTTCCCACTTCATAGAATCTCCCTTTTTCAAACTTCCCAGCCGGCCTCCCATCTCCCGTTAACACAGTCGAGCTTTGAGAATCCAGTGAAGAGCTTCGCGAGCGTAAGGATACGACCGAGGAAATTGTGTGATATGCGTTTGCCATTAGGGATGTGATATTATGGGATTGTCCGAGTAGGTAGGAGAGAGATGGAAGACAGGCGGCGAGTAGTGCGAGACCGGTTTCGAGAAGTGACCAGTACAAGGCCGTCGTGACGCCGAGATCTCGATCGTACGGGTATTTCACAATATCCAAATACAATATCAACCGCGCAATAGAAGCGCCTATTGCCATAGCCCCCACCAAAAAGATACACGATATAGCAATCTTCCTTGTAGTGGAAAACCTCACGCGCCAAATCATGGGGAATGGAAGGAGGAAAATGAGAATGTCGAGACCGAGGTCAGACGCAGCCATAGATTCTTCGAGAGGGTAGGAAAAGCGGCAGGTGGTGGGAGAGTAGTTCCAGTGCGCGGAGATGGAGGTGCCGCAGTTGAAGATGAAGAGGAGGAGGAAGATGAGGGTCCAGAGGAGGACGAGAACGATAATAAAAAGGGAGAGGACGTCGAAGAAGGAACGGTCGAAGAAGGAGCGGCGGTAGGTGATGAAGAGGCGGCGGTAGAAGAAGAGGATGGAGAGTTTGATGAGGAGGTAGGCGAGGAACATTAAGATTTGGAAGGACCATTCGATCTAGGGTGGATTAGTGAATTGGTGGGTAGAGGATGGGAAGGAGGGAAGGCAAGATAGAGAAGAGTCGATGAGACCTAAGGAAAGACAAAGAGATGGGAGAAATGGGCGAGAGGCTTTACTTTGGCAAGTTGTATTTCGGCAGGCGGTAGGCAGTCATCGCAGGATTCGCGAGGTGTCGGGTAGCCGTAGAGATGAAGTTTTGCACCTGGCCCATGTAAGCAATAGTACTAGGTCTTAGTCAAGTGTTTCTTGAACTTACCAGCGAGCAAACATGCGGCCATTCCAATGAGCATCACCTGGTAAGTCTCATCAGACCAAGCTGTACATACTGTCTTTCCTTCGACTCACCAATGCTCCTAGACTCAACCAGTCATCGATACCCAGCCTGGCCTTCTGTAGCCGCCTGATGTAGAATCTTATGGCGACTATAATGATATTCACAACTGTGAGAGTTGATGCCAATGCTATGACTTGCGGCGCATAGACATAGTCAAATGGAAGTTCGTCCGCCGAAGCCATTGTTGCGGACCGTCCCGTTGTGGGTCGTAACTATGGGTCGTAACTATGGGCTTCTCTAGCATGAGGTCTAGATAGGATATCAATAGCAGGTTGGCGTTGAAACTTGATCAGGTTCCATACAAGTCGAAGCTATGGGTACTGCGATGCCGGCGGAGGCTCATTTCGAATCATTTGTCAGGTGAACTGACAAAGTAGGGCTGTATCGATATATAGCATGAGTATCACGCCTCTAAAGAACATGCCCTCGATATGCGGGCCAGGAGGCTTACGAACCGCCCGCTTATCTTCAGCCCCGACACGGCATGGCAACCACATGTCGACGAGGATCTGGAGATAGCCCCCGATTCTTGGGCCTTCACAGCGACTGCTATTCGTGGATAATGCTGTACTGTGGTAGAGGTGTGGCAGCTTTGTCCAGTCATGACTTGGCATACTTGAGGCTGTGAACAATGAATATGCACATACGCGGCGCAGCTCTCGAGATACTGTAACTTGGATGAATATTCCCTAGTACTCGAGTGTACAGCCCCTTAGAGACGGCTCAACGTGTTCCAGACCAAGTTTCAGGCTTGGAGGTGTGGAAGAGTTTGGAAGGAAATATGAAGACATCCATGGATCCAATTGCGGGATGGACCCAGAGCGGCAGCCTTGCAGATCTGGGGCGAGGAAACGTGGAGGTGGTGTAAGACGGATTTAGGACAGCACTTGCATCCCAGCATGGCGTCGCAACCCCCATTAATAACTTTAACTCTGCTTTTCAAAGTGACGAGGACGAATATGAACGAATGGGATCAAAGCAAACGACTATGAGCAGCTCAGCAGACCAAAGTCGCTGAGGAAACCCACCATGATACGGATAGAACCAAATGGCAAGATCAATCCAGTGGAAACACGTGGTGATAGCTGGAGATTCTTGACAGATGAAAAGAGAAGCAAGCTTCGACGGAGCACCAAGACCTTGCTACTTGCTAAAGCCTTTCGTTGGAGCTCGTGTTCAAGCGGGATGGAGTTCAAATGTAAGGTGCTGATCGAGCCTCGGAGTGAGCTACAGTGGGTGGAAAAAAGTCTGAATACGGCCTACAGTCTCCGCTGGATTGCGAATATTCCGAATAATTAGGAATATTCCCAGTAATTAGAAATATTCCAAATGCTTTAAAATATTTCAAATAATTTAAAATATTCCATATTCTTGGGAATATTTTTGGTTATTTGGGATATTTACAATTATTCGGAGACTGTAGACCGTATTCAGACTTTTTTCCTCCCACTGTACGCCCTGTCGCTTCGACATCAGCGAGGCTTTCTTTTCAGCTCGTCGACAGGCAGCAAGCTGACACATGGGGGGATGCAGTTCCGGAGCTGGCACGTTGATAAGCGGCACGCATGATCCCGCGGGGAGGAGTTGTGACGACAGTGACGTTGTCGAAGAGGATTTTGATCTGAGAGTCGCTTTTGCGATGTTGCAAAAGGTTGTGTCGTTGCGATGGAGGCAGTCCGTCGGACGTTTTGTTCTTGGTGGGGGTCTCTCTAGAGGCAGGGTGTGTAAGAGTCGGAGTGTGTGTATAGCCAGTACGGCCCACACCCCACTCCAACCACCACAAGTGTGACGAATAATGCTTGTTTGTTGCATATCCGCGTATGATTGGCGACACCCTCAAAGCCGCAACGGTAAGTCGCGGGACTCGGAGCTCGATAAACATAGCAATTGCGAATGTAGGTCTGCGAGGTTGTCTCGTGTTCTCTGCCTCTCTTCACCTCCTCGCAGCTTCACCTCCTCACAGCTTCATCTCGTTACAGCTTCACCTTGTCACAGCTGAACACCACTCGTTGAAATCAACATCTCGTCACCTCGCAGCAACTTCAAGCTGCTATCTGACCGAAGCTCCATCCGAACCCCAACTCGAAATCACACCCCATTCCATCACCACATCCGCCGTCATGCCTCCCAAACAAACCCACGATCCCAGCGAGCGCACTCCACTCCTCGCATCCCCTCCCCAACCTCTACCCTCCTCCGCTCCCGCTCCCACCACCGACACAATTGAAGCTCCAGCCTCAACCACCAATGGCAAATACCCTACCGAGACTCAATTCTCCTCCGCCCGTCTCGCCCTCATAATCTCCGGCATCTACCCCAGCGCCTTCACCGCTGCCATCGACAGCACCCTCGTCGCCACCCTCGCCTCCCCTATCAGCACCCAATTCCACTCCCTCCCCCTCCTCTCGTGGCTCGCCAGTGCCTACTTCATCGCCTCCGGCGTCTGCGCCCCTCTCGCCGGTCGCATAACCGACATCTTCGGTCGCAAAGCCGGCCTACTCTTCGCCAACACCGTATTCACCTTAGGCAATATCATATGTGCGCTTGCCCAGAATCAGACCGCTATGGTAGTGGGCAGAGTGGTTGCAGGAATTGGCGGAGGCTTTTTGGGACCCAGTGCTACTTTTTTTGTGGCGGATGTTATGCCGCTGAGAAGTAGGGGCGCGTGGATGGGCACGGTGAATGTGTTTTTTTCGATGGGGAGTGCGTTGGGTGGGCCGATTGGTGGGTTGTTGCAGGATACGGTGGGCTGGCGATGGGCGTTTTGGGGACAGGTGCCGATTTCAGCCGTGGCCGTGACGTTGATCTTGTTGTTCATGGACATGCCTCTGCATCCATCTCCCACGCAAAAGGGGGACAACCAGCCTGCAGCGGAAGCCGCTGAAGCAGTATCGGCAGCAGCGGTAGAGCAAGAGCGAACTGTGCCCCATGACGATGAGCCAGCTCAAAAGAAAGCAGATCTGGCAAGCTACCGCAACATCGACTATTTCGGCGCCCTTTTCATGGTCCTCTTCATGGCCTCCTTCCTCCTCGCCACATCCATGGGCGGCATAATGGTTCCCTGGACCTCCCCCATCGTCCTCACCGCCCTCCCCCTCTCCCTCTGCTTCCTCGTCCTCTTCATCCTCGTCGAGCGCAGCCATCCCCTCCCCATCCTCCCTCCCTCCCTCCTCGCCAACCGCACCGTCCTCGCCGGCTACCTCGGTCTTTGGTTCACCACCATGTCTAACTTCGGTATATTCTTCTTCGTCCCTATCTACTACCTCGTCCTTGGTTACTCCGCTTCGGCCGCAGGCGTGCGTTTCCTGCCGTATTCCATCGTCTCTGGTTTTACTTCCTTTGCCATTGGCTTGTGGGTCAAGAAAACGGGAAGATACTACAATGCAAATTTGGTTGGTGCAGTCTGCATTCTCATAGGCTCTGCTATGGTAGCTACGTTTTCGCTGCACACGCCTGTCTGGTTGCCATTCGTAGCTATTGCATTCATGGGAATCGGGTACGGCGGCATGATCACGACTTGTTCGTTGGCGTTTACAGCCGCAGTGCCACAGAAGCAGCAAGCTATCGTCACTTCCGGAGCGTACATTTTCCGGACTACGGGAACGGTTATCGGGATTGCCATGAGTAATGCTATTCTGCAAGCTTGCCTGGGCAAGTATCTGAGAGAGAGGATTGGAGGCTTGCCGGGAGCGGAGGCGGTTATTAGGGAGGTGAGGAATAATATTGGGGTGATTAAGGACTTGCCCGGTAAGTATCAACACGGGGTCAGGGCAGCTTATGTGGAGAGTCTGCAGGTGGTGTTTTTTGTGCTCCTGGGTATGGCGGCGTTGGGAGCGGTGTGTAGTGCTTGTATGGAGGAGCATAAGATGTATAAGACGCTGGCCAGGGATGATGAGGATGAGGACTGAGTTGTAGAAGATACGGCGAGGTGGGTAGCTTTTAGAGAGCCTTTTTGTGGCTGTCTGGAGGCTGTAATGCTTGGTAAAGTACCATAATTTGATTGTTCCAATATTTCGATTCAGCTCCAACAACCTCGTTCAAATTCGATGACCTAAGGATCTGTAACAACCACAGCACATATAGTACAAAGCCTATCGGGCTTGCATACGACTCCATATCTCCGAACCCTTCAACTCGTCCACCACCGACGTAACCTCCACCCCAATACGCGGCAAACCCATCGCAACAACCCTATCCAAACGACCACACACGCCTCCCCACAACTTCGAAATGCACCCAGACATCTCCTCTACTCTCTCCCTCTCCCCTTTCACCTCACCATCATCCATCATCTCCGTCTTAAAGCGCTCCCTCAACGCCACCAACTCCAATCCCGCCAGCATATTCTCTCGCTTCATACCCGCAATCTCATCGCAGACATCTGTCAATCTTGCCATAAGATCCCTATATCTCTGGACAACTGGCTCAGATGACTGTCGCTCTTCTTCTCCTGATAAGAAGCATAGAAGCACATTGCGCATGTTGCGTAGGTCTAGGATTCCATTTAGTTGCTGATCAGAAAGTACAAACTGTCAAAATGTATATAGGATGCGAATTTTATAAGAGTTGGACATACTACTGGGTCAAAGAGGCACGTCTCTCTTCTCAAGAAAGAGGCGATGATTCCAAAAGCACGGTGGAATAACTGCGTGGTTGTCTCTTTGTCCGCGTCCGCTACAAGGTGCGGTGTACATACAAAGATGTCGATCGCACTTTCATCGGAAATGTGCGCGGCCGGGGCCATGATGTTTGTTAGGGGCTTGGGGATGCTGTGGGAGATTTTAAGGGTGGTTTTGGAATGAGATTTTGACGCGGATGTGGATCGGGGGAGAGGAGAGTCTAGAGTAGAAACGGTGGAAGGAAATGCTCGAACATGGGGATGTATTTGATTTTTGATTCAGATTGAATATTTCGATTTAGCTCCCACAATATGGTGATTGGTTCAACTTCACTGACTTAGAGATCTGTGAACAAGCAAAGTTCCTTACATACACTACAAGGCATACCAGGCTTCCTTCCCACTTTGCATCTCAATTTCGCTATTTCGTTGCGAGCCTCCTCACCAATTCACAAAACCTGGCCTGCGTAAAACCCAAGTTATTCAACATTAAATTAGCCTCATTCTTAATACTCGAGATACCTCTCGCCTTCGTCTCAAAGTAACGGACCTCCACCCCTAGCAATAACTCCACCATGCGTCCACACAGCTCCTCCAGGCTCTCCCTGTTCTCCACCAAGCTTCCCCTTATCGCCGCCAGCTCTCTTTGTGCGGCAATATTCTCGTGCCATATCCGCCAAATCTCTGCACGCATGTTTTCAAATCTCGCCATAAGATTTATAGCCTGAGATCGTTGGTTCGAGTCGATTTCTGTTAGAAATACGAGGAGATAACGCATCGGTTTAATCGTCTGTGATGAAATGCCTTAGTAGGTACCTACTGCAATGAAGAGTATAGCTGCATGGTAGGCATGGCGAATGATAGCAAAGGAAGAGTTGATAGACTTACTGCTGGATTGAAACCAGATGTCTCGGCTCCGAGAACTCCGGAAATTCCGTCGAAGATATCGTGGAGGATCGGTGTGATCCTCGACGCGTCCGAGGGGGCTACTGAGCCCAGTGCCACGATGCATACAGTAGCTAGGAATGCAAGCTGGTGAACTATTTCGGTCGGGTCCATGATGTTTTTGCGGAGGCTGTTTAAAGCTCTTGAGGAGTAGTGTGGGAATAATATCCAGGCCTGGATGCTGATGGTGAAGAGCAGCTATATCGCGTCAGAAATTGTGGAAGAGCATATGTGAACGCCGATTGCGAGACCCGTCACCCTTGCGGGTTCTAGATTTACTTTCTCTGTATGCATCTTAGACTCCAACTTGAACTCAGATAACACTTCTCTGCTGAAATGACTTTGTGACTCATAACGAATCTGCCCATTTCCTCAAAAGTATATCCGGGTGCTCCGGCATCCAGTTCGCCAGTCTCTCCTCCAAGCTCCTCTTCCCTACTCGTATCCGGTCCATCCCCCTCCATCCCCTCGTTCCAACACTCTGCCCAAGAGCTTCCCACAAACCCCAAACAAACCCCAAACGCAACATCATGGCCCCGCCCACCCCCAATCGCAGTCCCCCGGACGCGGACTCCGATGCATCGACGATTACCAGTCAATGGCTCCACACGGCTTTTGAACGAATTGCCCAGGCTCTCGAAGCCCAAGAGGGCAGCTTGTCCCTCCATGTAGTATGTGGTCATTTCACCCTTTTTCCTATACATCTCTGATGGTTTACTAAGCCACGTGAATTGCTACAGGAACTCGAAGCTGCGTGGAATGGCATCCTATCATGCGCTATAGACGTATCACTCGACGACCCTGCCGGCGAATCGCTCCAGCAATCCCCGCTTGCTAGAAACAATCTTCTGTCACTTGTCATGCGAGTCGCAGACAGAGTTGCCGAGACCGATCGGCTCCGGCAGGAGAATATGATTGCGAAAAGGGAGCTGAGGAGGTTGAGTGAGCAAACGAACTTGGCGGAGATCATGGAGGCTTATCGTAGAGAGGAGGAAACGCTAAGTTTGGATGGGCTGCGAAGGATGAACGGGCTGCTTAGAAGCCTTGCTGCGTTGTGGAAAGGAATACGCGAGCGTGAGAGTAAGATAGCTGCGATGGATCTGTTAGGCTTTGAGGAGGAGATCACGAAAGTGCATGGAGAGGCCATGAAAGTGCATCAGGAGGAAACCATGGTGGTGGCTGGGATCATGAGTTTAATTGGTCGAGTCCCAAAATAGCCATCTTGATGGTATATAAGGGATGTAGCTTTTGTATAAGAGCGTAGATGTGAGAGGCGTCAGAGGATTTGCCGAGATGAGCCGAAAATCGATTTCCCGGAACTTGGGAACTGGAGTGGAAAGGAATTGGGACATGCTTTGTATCTAAGGTGTTTGTTGGTGCTTCTCTGCAGATTCTTGGAACATACCTCATGACAAGTCCAGCTTAGCCGACGAGAGCATAACGCAGCCAGCGAATATCAACCACAATCATTTGGTCATGCAAGCGAAAGCATTCTGTTCCACATATCAGAACAACCCTTTTTCATACATTCCTATTCTATCACTAGGTCAAAAATCAGCGCCATTCAACTGACAACCACAGGAACATCACAAACCAAGCCTCCGAATAGTCCCAGTCCGTCCACTCTAGAAAGAACGCCAATCAACATCAGCAAAAGCCCAAGAAGCCCCCACAACCCCCTTTGCACCACGCTCGCCAACCTAACCCAAACGCCCACGATAAACTTTCAGCTCGCCAAACCAAGCCCAAGTCCAAGTCAGACCTCAGTCAAAATCAATCAACCACCCATTTCCCAGGCTCCGAATTCTCCGAATTCAGGCAGACAACATATCCCTAACACTCATCCCCCTCCCATCACCCCTTCCCGTCGGCGCCCCGTTACTTGCACCGGCCCCTCCATTCCCGTTCCCACCAACCGCGGCAGCATTCAAATCCCCAAAGGTCCCCCTCCTCTCCTCAATCCTGTTTCCACCCACACCCCTCCGGTCACCACCAAGCATCAACAACGCCTGCGTAGCCTCCTGATCAAAATCCCTCTCGCCCTCCATCCCTCTTTGCGGCATCAACGCCGGACTAGTCAACACACTTCCGAAACCTCCACCTCCAATTCCATACTGCGGTCCAAAGATAGGACTCGTAGTCGCAGAAGCACTGTAGCTATAATGTCTCTGATCCGTCGAAACCGACGAATAGGAATTATTCCGGTCCCGAGCATCTTGAGGCAAGATGGAGGGAGAGGGATGATGGGAGCGAGGTGTTGCGGCGCCGGGGATGGGCGTGTAGGCGGGTGAGGGGGTGTAGGTTGGTGAGGGGACAGAGGGGTCGTGCGAGTTGGACATTTCGATGTCTTCGTCGCCGGAAGCTAGGTTGGGGGAGGGAGAGGGAGAGGTGGCGGAGGGGGAGTATGGGTTGTGGTAATATTGTTGGTGGTCGGAGGGTGGGGGAGCGTAGGGGGTGTGGGTGAATTCTGGTGAGATTTGAGATGTGCCTGGGACGGGGGTGGGGGTGCTGGCATTGTTGTTGGGATTAGTGGTGTTGTTTTGGGCTTTGAGCTTCGCGATGCAGTCTTCGAGGTAGCGGACGTAGTCTATTGAGGCCTGGGGGTATTGTTAGCCTTTTTCCCTCGTCTCTCTCGACGAATATGATGGATAATAGGCGAGCTGGGTTAGTTGGGAAAAGGGGGTGTTCTTACTTGGAGAATAGCCAGCTTGTGCATTTCCCCAGTACATGCGGGGATCATGCTCTTCAACACGCCAAATTCCTCATTCATCTTCGATCTGCGACGGCGCTCAATCAGACTATGTGCCGTCTTCCTTGCAATCTTCCGTCCTGCCACACTTGTAGACGACGGCTGTTTCTTCTTCGAAGCCGTGCTCGTCGCAGCAGTAGCTTTGGTATTCGTCTTTGCTGGAGGAACGGCCGGTGTGGGCTCGATCGCTTCGTCTGGCTGGCGCGGCTTCATTTGGATGATCTTGCGAGATCGGGTGGGCGGCGGAGGAAGCGCAAAAGCATCTTTGCCGGGCTTCGCGGCGGCGGATGTTCGTCTGCGGGAATTGGTTGTTGTGGCTGGTTGCGCGGGCTGGGACTTGGGCGAGGGATTGTAAGATGAGTCGGTGGGGGACTCTTGGGCGGATGCGCTGGATGGGCGGGACTCGCTGGCGGTCATGGCTGGTGGTGGCAGTTCGAAAGACATTTGCAGGGAGGAGAATTGGGCGCCATCTTGTCCTTTGATGTCGGTCGAGGCGGCGGGTGTCGGTGGGAGAGTTGGTGGAGGCATTGTGGGAAACTCGTGTCACGGCAAGTCGAGAATCAGGTCGCGTGCCTACTTTCCGGAATGGCGGTGATACCCCTTAATCTGGTGGTTTGCGGACTTTGTCTCTTGCGGGGAATGGAGAGTTGAGTTCTGCAGAAGAAGCAGAGTATGAAACAGACGAGAGAATTTCAGGCAGTTGAGGCCTGGAAGAGTTGAGAGCAGGAAGTCTGCCTTGATTGTGAGAGGGGGAGGAGGGGAGAAGGAGAGAGCTTCCTACCGTTCAACGTGCGCTCAGGATCATGCACCCGAGTCTAGCTTGAGTGGGCTCAGTACACATGTGCTCACATGCCGCACTCAGATTTGCCTCTTTGCGAATTCTTGTCTCTTGTCTTGCTGCCACAGACTCGGGGCCCCTCAGTGGTGTCGACGATTGAGCACACGACACTTTCCAGCGGTGCAATTGGCTGCAAGTGCTCAGACCAAGAGAGCTGACTCTCGTCCACTCGGCTCACTTGCCGAGAAACGTGCCCCAACGCGACCACATAGACCCCTCGACTTTGACAGAGTATGTTGACGGACGACCACCAAAGATACCAACATTGAATCGCTGGATTTCGTTGGCGCATTTGCTGAAAAGGAAAGGCGCGTTCAGCGTCTTTGCGGGACGTTGAACGACATCATTGACCGATACCACGGCTCCTCCTTGTCTGGCAAAACGGCGTCGTTGTTGAGCGAGACGTTCCTGCAAAACGGGCGACACCGGAGACGAAGAGAATTGCGAGTCAAGATCGATAATGCTGACTTGACATCGCCATGAGATTGTCCTGAGGGTGTGAGTCTGTGAGAGTCCAGGCGTCAGCTCGTGTTCTGACGTTGAAGTTGAGTTGTCGCTGGCGTGCAGATCGTCGACAGTCTTCCCCACAAAATAGCTCCGGCCCTGGCACGTGACGCCGAGCCGTGCGAGAGGGCTCCTCCACGAGGTCGAGATGTCATCCAAAACTCCACGGAACTCTTTTATCAGCAGGCCATTCTCTAGACTCTTCGCCCCCTTTTCTTTTTTTGCTTTCTCATTCTCCTTTCTCATTTTCCGTCTTGTTTTCCTGTTTCGAGGACGACAATCAACCATTGCTATAGAGTACATCCGCCACTCCTGATCTGGCCCTCCAGGCCATGTTCATACAATTCTCAGAAGTCATTGCCAAAAGATCTGAGATTAGCTCAACTCAGATTACAGTTGTGACTCCTTTTAACGACTTGTGGGTTGAGCGAGTTATTGAGTTTCCCTTATGCAGCTGTTATCGCGAAATCCTCTTGTCTGTCGCTTTTACCTTTTCCGCTGCTGCTGCCTACACGGCACTTCCCCTCAGATTCAAACTCCAAAGTCAGATAACGGTTTCCCAGCTGTCGACTGGTGCAAGATGTACTTCATAACAATGTGCCCGGCGCAGTCCAGTTTTGACCACCTTCTCGCAGTTGCAGCTTCTTCTTACCTCGACCTTCACCGGCCAGGTCAAGACCTGATCTTCACCCCTCTCGAGGAGAGACCTGCAATTCCAATACCCACGCTACGGACCCAAGCATATCCTTCACCATGGCCTCCAACTCCCGCACTCCACTCCACGCGGCCGAGTCTCCCGAAAAATTCATCGAGGCACTCCTTTCTCTCTGGAAAACAGTTTCCGAAGCGACCACGGTGGTACGAATTTTGTTCCGCAGTCGCCCAGTTCGTAACATCCCCATCTCGTGTCCATTCCGTTCCTGCATCACTAAGACCTCTACAGATCGTCTTCGCTCCTACAATCGAAACACTTCGTAGCCTCGCAACCTATCAAATGGCAGACAGGCTCGCGACATACCATCAAATCGAACGAGTCGAACACATCTGGGCCGAAAGCCAGCGTATGAGGCAAGAAAGCATCGACATGGGAGAGGAAGCCATGACTTTGCTAGAGAACCTGGTAGTCGAATTGTCGGATGCTGAGCCTCCCTACCCTACAGCAATCCGAGTCGAGGAAAGGGTGTATAATTTGATCCAAGAGATGGGTCGGCGCGAGGATATGCTTGCAACGACGGGGAGGGAGTTTTTTCGTATTGCTGAGAAGGCTGGGGAGGATTTAATCGAGATGCTTCGCTTGGGGTAAGGGAGCTGAGAGGTTATGGATTGAGTTTCGCATGTGCAGGCTGCTATCACGCAATACTCTTGGATTTTGATTTTACTTTGCTGCTGCCTGTTTCCCCTCCGACATAAACTCAAAACTTGAAGTCTGATAACGCGGTGCAGTAGTCGACTAATGGAATGACTTATATAACATGGCTCCCAGTCCTGCTTTTCTCTCGCTTTCTCACGAAAACTTCATCACATATGAGACCTCCGCTCAAGACCACATCTCCACACTCTCGAAAGTCGAGAGCTGTGCTGTTCCTCCAACTCTTCCACCTCTTCCACCAACGTCATTGCCTGAGCACAATCTCTACAATGGCCTCTGAGCTACCTGATCTGCCCGTTCCGGCCGAGAACGACTGGATCGATGACAACGGCTCGCCTGTAGACACCCTCCGTGCCATATGGGAAGAGATTTCCCCGCTGATGGAATATGCCAAAACTATTGTCCGCCAGAAATGGGTACGTCCTCACCCCTCAATCCTCATGATCTCGCTCCCATAGCACTGAATACTAAGTCATTCATAGGCTGTCCCAAAGAGCGCGATATCACTTTTCTCCAAAGAAAGGATGGCCAATTATGCCCTTCCCGCATCAATTTTTGATATGGGCTTCTCGACCAGTGAAGTCACGAGGCTCGAGGGTCTCTGGGACGATGGAAAGCGTATTGCGCAGGAATATGTTGACGTGGGCGAGAAGTATCATGCTGTGATGTTTGACACGGAAAAGACTTTCGCGAGATGCGCCCGTCCCAGTTCTCGTGCTAGATCGAGGAAGCTCTGCGCAAAGCTCGAAAGATCGTTACGCCTTGTGTACGCCTTAGTCAACCAGTTTGCTATCACTCCGCTCGAGGAAACGATGGATGAGATAGCCAAGGAGTCTAGGAAGATTGTTGAAAAGCGTACGGAAATGCTGAGAAAGACTGAGGAGATACGGGGAGAGTTTGAGGAGTCTAGGAAGGAGATACAAGGAAAGATTAAGGAGTTGGAGATGGCGGAGATGGCGGTTATGGATGAGCTAGCAAGGAGGATTCAAGGTAGCAGCGTGGAGGAGATCAAGGAGATTTTGACGAAGCTATGTCGTTAGATTCTAGAGAGCGACGGTGGTGGATGGGACACTTGAGGGATTTGGAACTTGGAAGCTGAGATGCAAAAAGGCGTTTTGGTTTTACTATCTCTAGCTCGGCTGACGAGACCACAAAGCTGCTAGCAAATACAACTTGTGACAGCGGCTTCCATTAACTCGTCCATTCTACCATATTAATAAAAAGGCCAGGGATGGAAAGGCTATGGATTGCGTTCCTCATAAGCAGCCGTATCACGCAATTTTCTCTGCTGGCAACTTCCCTTCAATTTCAATCTCAAATCTCAAAGTCAGGTAAGGTGACCGACAGCTGCATCATATTCGTGTCCTGAGGCCTAGATAAGACCTCAGCTCAATCTCCACACTCCCCAAGACTCGAGAGGGCTGTGCAGCTCTGCAGTTCTTCCAAATCATCCACCTGCATCACGGTCACGACAAGGAGCACGCACCAGATGGCCTCACACAAACTTCCTCCGGTCGTTCCGGGCGATGACAGAGAAGCTGTCAACTCGTCCGAGAAGGCTATTGCAGCCCTTAACCTCAGCATCAGCATCAAGGCCTCATCCCCACGCTCTTACACAGAGCCCTACAGTCCTCTAATCTCTCCTCCTTGCACCAGTTTTCAGAACAACCCGTCTACAATACCCTCCGACCCATCCACTCCGTGCTCTAAGGAATTGCGCGAAGAACTCAGCATTCTGGTCAAAGAGGCAGCTGACTATATCCCTCAGGTCTTGGACGACGCAGAAGGCGTAAAGAAAGACGTGGAGCGTGCATGTGTACGTACCAAACCATCTCTCTACTACCTCTCTGCTTTCTGACTAACTTAGCTCTAGCACTATCAAGTGGATTACGAAACGTCACGCAGGTTCGCAGACCATCCATCGGCCGAACAAATTGAATTGGCCGCCAACGCAGCTCGCCAAATGACAAGGGAGCGACATCTTTCGGCCCAAGAATACGTTCTTATACAAGAGACCTACGCTTCAGCAACGCAGCTAAACGCCCTACTCAAGGCTATATTGAGCACTCGGCCTTCCGATGGCGCAGTGAGCGGAATGGGGGACGAGGAAAAGATTCAAGAAAAGATTCATCGGATCCTGCAATTGCGTGTTAGGCTACTTCAGAGCCATAAGGAGATGATAGACTCCATGGCGGAGATTTGGCGGGCTTACACCAAGTATCAGCAGGTGGTGACAGAGCTTTATGATAGTGTGGGGAGGTCGTATACGGAACGGATTACTGAACTGCTTGCTGAGCGGCGTGCCTAACAGTTGCTGGGATGCTGATGCTCAGTGGGTGAAGGTTGTGGGTGGAATGCTTGGAAGAGCTGGGTCATTGGAACTGGAGATGCAAAGATGTTTTGGCCTGTTTATCACTCCCGCCTGGCTGACCAAATTGCAAGACTGCTAGCAAATACCGATAGTGAAGGAGATTTTCCTGAACTCGTTATTCATTGCTTTGATGCTTGATACTTATGGACGGCCTGTGATTGTAACCCAAACGATCGCGTTTGGGACTGGCAGCTAGAGAATCGGGGGAAAAATCGAGAACACGTGGACACATGCCTGACTTGCTGTATTCGCAAAAAAGGGGGAGTTTGGCCAAAGGTAAGTGAATTCCAACACGATGTCACGAAAAACGGTTTTGCAGATAGATTATGCTGAAGGACCGAGTCTGACAACTGATAAATAAGATCCTTGTTTCTTCAAGGTATTTTGAAATTTGCACCTTGGTATACTAATATTTACTTGCTTTATTTCGGATATTTCCTAGTGTCTGGTATTTGACTATTTGCAGTTCCTTTTCAGCTCGTCGAGTAACGAATTAAAGTTACTATTAAACAACTCCTCAAGCTGTTGGCTTTCTAAGCCCCTGAAACTTACATCAAGCTTTTTCAATAATCGACAAAACAATCCTCGGCAACAATATACGGCACAGTTATACCCAGGCCATGTGACCAGCTTCATGAGTAGCCTTTTACAGTCTCTAGCTACTAGCCGTCTTCATTTAATCCTAGCTGCACTCCCACAGAGCTATTATTCCTTTAGCTATTATCATACGTCCTTACAATTTTGCCTGCTCAGCAATGTGATAATCCCAGTCCCTAGTCCATCCGTCACTTTTTTACCACAACAGCAGCCCCACTCTCTTTTTCCTACAACTTCAAATCTAAATCTCGCTCGCTTAGTATTCGGTAAACAACTTTTCTGCCGCCAAGCGAGCGAAACTAGCGGGCATTAGCGCGGCACCAGGGTTCAAATATACCATCAAATCTCTTCGATTCTCTTTCTTTTTCTCCTCTTTCATATCAAAGCTCGATATTCTCTGAACCTCGAAATAGTCAACCACATCGCAAACCGCACCTTACCAGCCTCTGCGCAAGCCTTGTATTCAGTTCACAGTCCGCAGCTTACCACTTGAGTTATCAAGCCACCACTCTTCATACCAAAATTAACCCTCAAGAACCGACTCCTCTCCTCTCGAACGGCGCATTACCTACAACATCCACAATGGCCCAGAATCTCCTAGCTTCGCGTGTTGGAGTGCTCCTCGAATGCATCAAATTCTGACCACTCCGACATCGAGATCGGTGACGCCGAAGAATCCGAACTCACTATCTACAGCATCCCTCCTGCCAAGAAAGAATCCCACGATATAGTGGCATTTTTCGAGCCTGACTCGTCCGTCCGCCACCAGCACAGCTCCAACGAGCGCATTTTTTAGAAAGAACAAAACTGCCTCAACTACATGGGCGACGCCTCCCTAGGTACCGAAGAGTACAGAATGCCCTAGCAAACAATTCCGGTAGATTGGCGCAATTGTGTGAAATCGCAGTGGATCAAGCGGCGGTAGGTTACCCGGCCGAACATCCACATCTAAGCCAGCCTGCTCACATGTTTCCGGTGCCTCCGACGACTTCTGTCACAGCTCCAGAGCAAGAATCCATCGATCGACCCGTCGATACCATCCCGAGTCGAGGCCGCCATCGCCAAATCAATCATTGGCACGAGCTCGATGACGTCCAGAACAAAATAGAGACGCTGCGCCAGGTGACGAGAGAGCTTTGCGACTTGATTGTGGACGTTGTTTCGCATTTCCCCAGCTGCACACGTTTGGCCCAAGAAACGGAGAGGCGGGCCGCGAGATTCTGGGAATTGGATGGAGAGTGGACGATTGAGATGAACAAAGGCAAGGATCTCCAGAACAAGGCGGCTTATGGGGACGCGCCGGACGCCTTTGATATGAAGAAAATATTGAGGGCTCAATTGAAATCGGAGAATCCCAAGGACTCTTAGGGCAAAGGCAATTGATGCCATACCCTCCTCCCTCCCTATCCTATCGAACAAGAACAGCAGCGTGCCTTCGAGCTTAACAAGACCAACATCTCCAATCCCGAAGTTACGCGCTCGAAAAACACTCTCCTACCGTCATCGAGTCCTCCTCCAACTCTTGCTGCATTGAGGCAACCTTGCCTCTCATCGCCTGCGCTATGTAGGCTGAGCAGACGGGCGTCAGCATCATGGTTCTTAGGGTGCTAGAGAGCGTTCTCGGTGCTCAGCTGCAATTCACCAGCATGTCTGATCTGGACATCCACAAGCTGGCACAAATTCTAGCACTCACTTATCTTGACTCGGGATGAGTTGTTGGTAAACGGAGACTATCTTCGTACTCTTAGCAAAGTCACAGCTTAGCCACTCCGCTATTTACACAATTCTATGACTTTTTTGCCTTTTTCAAATAAAAAGAACATGCGATTTCAATATTGCTGTGACTGTGTATTTGCGGTTTTCTCTTGTTTGCGTAGATCCTGGAGAACACCTCAACTTCCTTGCTCAGTTATTCAGGATTCATCTCGGCGATAGAGCCCACCTCCAACTCCCAAAGTGACTTGCGGCATGGACTAAAACAATACTCTTAACAGGGACGCGGATCTCCTGCGCACCGATATTGGCAAGAAGTCCTGCGCAATCGCATACCTGATTGTCGCGGGACCCTATACCAGCTTCCTAAGCCTACGGTAACTCGAGAGGCGGTATTTCCTCTAGATCTTCAATATTGTATGTTCAAACCAGCCTGCAGACAAATTTTAGACTTGAACGGGCGTACCATCGCAACCTCAGGAGTATAGCTCGCCGCCGAGCTATACTCAGCCCTTGATTAAACCGAGACTATCGTCGGTAGGATGAACAAGCATGTGGATGGTGATTGAGAAGATACATGTGACTCTACTCGAGCAGACGCAAGATCTGGCAGAAGCTGTCGTGGGTATCGACGCGGGCGCCTCTGGCTGTCTGCATATGGAGAACGGAAGAGAGATATGGATCACGCAGTTCGGAGATTTGGTAAGGGAATAGATGGTAGGTTTTAAGTATTGAGCTACCACGATGCGTCGGCGTAGGTGACGTCCACCCTCCCTACTCCGTGGGGAGGACTTTCGCTAACTCGGCCCTCAAAAATGCCTCCTCTTCTCTGGCATCCTCGATCATATGGAGACCGCGAGGTCCCAGGAATTTCAATCTTTCCGAGAGACACTTCATGATCCGAGAGGCAGCGGCATATCTTTGCTGGGTAGCCCTGAACGTATTCATCCCATCTCGGCTCCTAGCCATCCAGATCTCCCGGTCCGTTATTCCACCAGGGACTTTTGGGACAAGCGAAGCATCCCTCGCATTAGCCAGTGCAAGTTCGACGAAAGGCAGCTCGACATTTTGCATGTGGTCGTAGATCTTTTCCGTATCTCTGATGGTCTGTTTCAACATTCCCCACAATGGCAGCCTGTTGATGAGTTTGTGGATGCGGTAGAGATCGTGCTTCGAGATGGCCTTGTGCTTCAGAACCTCGCTCAAAAGAGCCCGAAGAAGCTGGGAGTGGTTAGCGATTCGGCTTTCGGCATGGAACGTCTGGGTGGAACGTACGGCTTCAGAGGCTGTGGCTCGTCGGATGCTAAGGCTACTCATCACCTCCAACTTCATAATCGCGTCCATGGTGGCCTATCCTCAGAAGCGTCGAGGAATGGGGACAGTTGGCACCAAGATTCTGGCCACGGGCGGGGTGGGCTTTTCTTGGGCCACCGGGGTGGGCTTGAAGATGCGTGGTTGGTGGAGGGAGGAGGAGGAGCTCGCTGCAAGAGGTTGATCTTTGTGTTGCAGCTAAGCTTGGTCTGCGCTAGAGCAGCTTCAAGTCTGAAGCTGTAGCTGCAAAGAGGGAACTGCGCAGCTTGGGACGGAGCTGTGGAGAGAGAGAACTGCGGGGGACTGCGCAGTTTGATGGCGGGAGGAGGTTCTTCAGATTCAGCTCTTGCAAGCTGAATTGGTATGCTGCGTGGTGGAACGAAGGCTGCTGATCTGGACTGCGTAGCTCCTGTTCTTGTCAGGTAAGGCAGTACTTTGACGGTCTCTTTTAAGGCCGTAGCTGTTCTGTGATCCTCAAAGGAGAGGATCACTGATCAGTGTTCGTACCGTTGGGGGTCAGGGTAAGTGCGTATTGGGGTGATAGACAACGTAGTGTATTGGCTATTCAGAAGGAATGGGAAGGGAGGGCCGCAGGGGAGCTATGGGGGTCCCCAAGGCTCTCCAAGGCTAGGTAGCGCTAAGCTAAGGGCTAAGCGCTCCGGGCACGGGGCGCGTGCCACGTGCCTGAGGCAAGTGCTAGCCTAAGGCAGCGGTCCACACAATAAGAGTTGTGGTATAAAAAGGTGGTTGTAAAAAATGGTTAGTTTAATGTAAGGTTTTTTAATAGCAGCCGCAGCGGTTTGCCAAAGGGTTTTTAAATAGGAGCGGTTTCCCAGCTTGAATAGCAGTGGTCTGCCAGGAATCTTCAATAGCAGCGGTCTGCCAGAAAGAAATAAGAAAAAGAAGGTACGACAACGACGTGGTAAAGGATTGGAAGCGCCGTTAGAGAAGTCAACTCTTTTCTATGCTAGCGATATAGCGCAGCGGCGAAAGAGAAAGCCTTAAGCGCAAATCGGACTTATAATTATCGTATAAGAAGAAGAGGTATAAAGAGGACTGAAGAGAGAAGAGCTAAAAAAGCCCTCTCTCGTCCGTATATATAGACCTCTAACTGACTAATAGCTGCTAAGGCGCTATTCTGCAACAACCCTTTGGGACCAAGCGATCAATTCGAAAGCCTTTAAATGATGGGGCCATATGGTGGTAAGGAGGCAGCTGACCGGTCAGGTGGTTGAGCGGCCAGGGGTACCGTTAGGGGTGCCGTCGCTCAGTCTTTCCTTCCTACCCACCCCATATAGCTTATGGTCGGCTAAGCTTTAGCTCGAGCCTTCACGCACACGTTTTTAGCGTATTTGCAAAACGCTACGTGAGCTTTTCTCATGACACTTTATGTTAGAAGAGACCTTCGGGGGACTGGAGCTAGCTTGGCTAGCTGTACCCTGCAATACACTGATCTTTGATCACCTTCTTGCCTCCCTTCCCTGCATGTGAGGAGCTAGACCATATATAAGCTCCCGGCCGATGACTTTGTTTTTAGCAATTCCATTAACTCACTTTGTGGCTTGTGCTTTGATAAATATACGCCTGAAATGTTTTGATTTGGCACTATTATCGTGTTCTAGTCCTCTAGATCTAAGTGCAGTTGCTGCCATTTCGCGCTGCCGTCTACATCCACTCATCTTCGATACCCACCTGGCACTAATACAGAGCACCATTTCGGCTCTTGCTCGAATTTCATCATTCCTGTGCGTATTGCTTGGGCCATTGACATGCCAACAAACAACACGGATTTCTTACTCCAGCAAACCTATCCCAAAATGCACGTCACGATGAATTTCATACGAAGCATCGTACAATACCACAAGAATATCCACGACAAGCAAGTCAACATCCACTGCGCAATTATGGGTCGCTTCCAGCGCGACGAAGCTCTGGCAATTGTACGTCGACCAATTCCATGACGCCAGTTTCTGCCCAACCAGGACTCTAATCATCCCTAGCGTCTCCAAGGACAACTTACCCAGCTCCAGTCCCAGAAAACCGTGTCCGATACATTCATCCACGAGATCGAGACCGTCATTTCAAAGCTCAGAATCTGGAAGGACGAGAAGGTCATGTACGAATGGAACATGGCGATTTACGACAAGATGATGCCACTCGGAGAATTCCTGGTTGATACTGAAACTCTTCGAGCCAAGAGGGGATGCCAACGCCTTGTGGAGGAGTGGGAGGAGAAGCTGGATGAGTGGTTAATGCTTTCGATGGAGTGGGACAACGGCGTCGAACACTACCGTGTCCATCTCCTTCCGAGGATCAGAGAGCGTCGCAAGAATGATGGCGAGAAGGAGGAGAAAGTGCTGATGAGATGGACGATGGTCAAGGCGGATGCTGGCCGAGTTGAATGAAAGCAGAGCTCAAGGAGTAACAACAAAGATGACATTCAGCCATGATGATTCGGGTTTGTTGTGCTTGTTTGTCAGGTGTACAATTGCCAGAAATCGCAATCCGTGACTACCTAGAATCGAGTGATTAAGTTCTGGTTCATGCTTTTCGAATGTGACGATCAGTTGCCTGGGAATTGCGAGCTATTTCAAAACCGTTGGATACCTTACCTGCTCGTCGAGCTGTTCTCGAAAAGCAGAAGCTTTGAGGTAGTCACTCACATCTACCTCCTGTCACCAGCCAACATTCTCCATCATGGCAACGAAATCTGAGGTCGACAAACGACGCTGGGTGAAAGGAGGAAGATCCACCCCAGATCCACAGATTCCTGCCATTTTTCGGACCCTAAAGCCCATTCAGTCAAAGACATAAGGACGAAAAGGGGTAGTTCATCAATGAAGTACACAATTGGACAAAATCCCTGGAAATCATAACTCCTGACATAAAAGTACTGGTGCATCAACTTTGAATTCAAAGCCTTTCAACGTGATGATATGCAGCCTGAGACTTAGGAGCTATTGGCCCTTTCTGGCACGTCACTTGTGAGCATCTGCTTGTCGCAGCTGGCGCGCAAATTCCGTCAAACATCCCTTATGGCACGCGGAATATCTCGCATTCATCTGCACCACCTTCATGGATCGAAAGAATTTCACTGCGCCTTCACTGCTACCGAGCAGCGTAAGATCTGGGCCACTCTGCAAACCACCGCCAACTATCTGTCTCCAACTCCCATCACAAGCCACCAGTCTCACAATGGCAGAAGAATCCGGAGCCGATCATAAGCTTCCCCGCCTCCTCCAAGCGCCCTTCCCAATCCATACTACCCGAACCGTCGAGATTACCGTCGACGATGTGGTCAGTATGATCAAATACTGCCAGGCAAATCCAGGCTCAGTTGCCCTGGCTAAGTTCTCCTTGACTTGTGTCGAAGCTACCGAAGCCGATCAAAATCTTCCCCGCCTACTCCAGACGCCCTTCCCAATCCATACTACCCGAACCGTCGATATTACCGTCGACGATGTGGCCAGTATGGTCAAATACTGCGAGGACAATCCAGGCTCAGCTGCCCTGGCCAACTTCTGCTTGGCGTGTGTTGAAGCTACCGAAGCCGTATGTCTACATCCCATCTATCCATAAAGCATAAAGTCCAAATGAAATTTTAACTATTTCTAGCTTCTCAGAAAGCTTCTTGCGGAACTCCAAAAGCACCAAACCGTCCCTCGCCCAGATCTCGACCGCATTGAAGCAGTCATCGACACCATTGCGTGGTGGGGACATGCCAGACAGCTCGCGGTCGAGGTCAAGCAGGCCAGAGAGGGGGAGATACAGGCCCACAAGGAGGCGGCTCAACTCGTGGAAGAGGTTACGCAGGCCGAAGAAGTCAAGGAAACGCAGCCGGAGAGGCTGGAGGCTGCGATCCAGAAGTACTGGCCTGCTAGCAAGAAGTGGGAGGATGCTCTCAAGAAGTGGAACGATGCTCGCGATAACATGAGGACTGCTGTGAGCAAGAAAATGGCCTCGCCATCTTGCAAGTCACTCGTCGAAGATCCCAGCAGGGAAGAGGCTTGGTTGAGGGCTGCTTTAGAGAAATTCCAGTCCATGAAGTAGGGAGCAGGGCGGAAATCACCTCTGCGAATGCATCCAATTTGGGCAACTTCTTCACCTTGATAGCGACTGGGAATCCCAGGTCTTCGAATTAGATTGATGAGACCAATGCTTCTCACTGAGATCAGTTTCAAGAACTTCACATGATTTGACGTGATACCGTGAAGGTGTGAGGCGAGGTGAACCGCGAAATTTCCCGGGCGCCTGGACTTTTTCCCGAAGAGCGCAAGATCCAGTCAACTTTACGTCCATCCCCATCCATCGCTCTCCAGCTCCCATCACGAGCTTTCCCAAACAGCGCAGGATCCAGTCAACTCCACTTCCCATTCCCATCCATCGATCTGCATCTCCCATCGCGACTCATCAGCCTCCGTCATGACAGCAGATTCTGCGGCCAATCACCAACTTGCGGCTCTCATACAAGCACCTTGGCTCGTCACTTCCGAAAATGCTACCTTCGACAGGCTCACCATCCCTCCGGCATCGGAAGACCCCGAAGCCTTGAGGGAGAGAGAGGATATGGTGGTTAGCATGTTCATCCGACGTGCGAGACGCACCGAAGCCGTATGTCTTGCACAAATCTCTCCCTAAAGAAAACCCGTCCTAACCATTCGCAGCTTCTCCGAGGCGCTATGGAAAAGCTTCAGAAGCACCAGACCGTCGCCCAGCCCGATCTCGACCGCTTCGAAGAAGTTATCCGCAACCTTAGACTGGAGGAAATAGAGAGAGATGCGAGAAAAGAGGTGCGACAGATCTTACACCACGACCAGACTGTATTGGACCCGTTGCTGGAGCTTGCTTGCGCCAATGCAAAGGATGCTTCAATTATTCCAAAAGTCCCCGGCGGAATGACAGAGCGGGAGGTGTGGCTGGCCCGATGTCGAGATCTGAAAGTTGAGCAAATGGTTAACACACAGAGACGATGGGCTGCTCTGCGAAGATGGAACATTATCCTTAGAAGCCCGTCTTTGGGAGCTTGTTCGCGCATTGAGGACCCCATCCGCGAAGCCAATTGGATCGAGGCAGAGCTGAAGAAACTCGGAATATGGGAAACAGTGGATCTCTCCGCTGGAGCTGAACCGTATCCGCTCACCTTCTTTACATACGGGCATGACTAGCTGCTCGGATTCCCAAGTCTCGAGATGAATTTACCGGAGCCTATTCTGGTACTGAAACCCATTCCAAGGACTTCGTATCATTTGATGTGGTGCTGTGAAGTGTGAAGGTACGAATTGTGGTCGTCGGTTCAGCCCCTTCCCCATCTGGCAAGATTCAGATGATCGCAGGTCCCTTCCCCACGAAATGGATGAGGGCGCCTTCGCTCCCTTCTTTCTCCTCGTCGTCCCGGAACTTCACTTCGCAGTCGATGCAAGCTTTGTATTTCTACAACTTCACCAGGGATCCGCCGCCACGGAACCAGTATTTTTTCCAAATAGCCAGGCATCCACTCCTCCACCAAGAGTCTCATTCCCTCTCAGCCTACACGTCCAGACCTCGCCGATCATGAGGTTCCTAGTTCGAATGGGCTCTCAGATTATGAGTATTTCGGACGCGCAGAAGTTCTGGCAAATGAATGCCAAGCGTGGTAAACTGATTGAAGATGCTCGACGGAACATACTGGTACGTCAATGAACCCAATTCCTGCTCCCAAGCATCCTGCCAACCTTGCGTAGAATCTCAGGGACACCTGGATGCCGTTTCTGGAACAACATGGCATGCTTACACCCTCTGTATTCGATCGGATCGTAGCGAGTATTTGCTGCCTCCAAGCCCAGCCTCCGGAGGAGATGCACCGACTCATCCAACGATGCAGGACCCTGGTTGATCGGGTCACTCGACTCGAAGAGAACAGTCAAGAGATAGGTGAAGACCTCCTTTGTGGCAGTCGTCTTTGGCAGGCGAGATTCGAGCGGATGTGGTTTGAAGGAAATGAGCTTGTCGACGAGTGGCTTCGTAATACCAACAGGTACGATGCATTGTTTTTGGGATACTGGAATTGGGTGAAAACTGAAAAGCAGTGGTTGCATGGCATAACAAGAGCAATGAGCTCAGGAATGTGACTTTATGGAAGTTGAGAAGCAGGAAAAAGGTCCGCGTGCCTACTCTATGGCTTTAAGACTAACAGTCACAAGCCAAAGCAATGAACAAAGTTTTCCAACCTGCCCGTCATTGCTTGAATTCCTGCTCATCTTCTGCCTGAGAATGCTCCAACCACCTGGCTCGTTCCAAACTGCAGATGCGACGTGATACCATGTACAGCGGAGCAAATAAAACGTCTGACCCTGCCTGCCCTTCAAGAATTGGGAATATCCTTGGTGATCGGGAGTATTCACTATTCCCTAGTTTTCAGAAGTATTCCCAAACAAATTGAGAGTATTCCTAGTCATTAGGAGTATTCCGAGTAATACAGGGGTGTTTCCAAAAAACTGTGGATTACTGGATATCCCTAGTAATGAGAAGTATTCCCCAAAATTGGGAGTATTCGATAATATCAAAAAGGACGCGGCATTTGGGCGTGAAGACCTGCATCTATGGCAGGGGTCCGCAGGGAGGGCCAAATGTAATCTGTCCGTCGATACATTTATCCATAGAGGAAGTGTCGGAACCACTGCAACACCATGTTGGGTGTTAGGCGTTACGGAATGACTGGCGGCCCGTAGACCCCTGACGCCCCCTGACACTCTACCCCTGTATCTACCCCTGCAGGAAGGAGGGTGTATAGCTCGTAGAGCTCTCTACCTCTCCTCCCTCAACCAAGAATTACTCCATCGTCTACTACCTTACATTTGAGTGTACACTCCCTTATTCACGCGACAGTGAATCCAACAGGAAGAAAGATCAGGAATCAGGCACTGCTTGTGGATTCTCGCCATCGATTTGAACATCTCAAAACATTTAAAAAAAGAACAAGCTCGTTGGTCCAGGCATAAAACATTAAGGACTACCTTAGGTTCTAGCTAGCTAGATTCTATATACTCTAAAATCTATATTCCTCATCCCCACCCTGTATATATGTACCTCGAAGTTAAAAAAAAAGCTGTCTCCCTTCCTATATCCTAAACAAAAGGAAACCTATCCTAAGGAAGGTATCGGTATCATGCATCTTCCCACCCACATCACTAAGGCTTGCTCAACTGCTCCTTCCTAAAGAACATAAAAAATCCCACTGGAATCATCAGCTGCGTCACCAGCGCAATCCAAAACCACGCATTACTCAACCCATCCGCAATGTCAAATGCCAGATTGGGGAAGACTGATCCGGGGCCCACATTATCCGGTGCGCAGGCTCGCGCTACCATGGTCGCTGCACTACCCAGCACTTGCATCACCACCAGTGCCCATGTAATGTGCACTCGAGTCAAAGTCTGCAACAACATCATTCCATAACCCACGCCTTGCACTGTGTCAAGCAGTCCCAACCACAGCCACAAACTGCGGCCTGCAATTGCACTACCGACATCGGAGCCTGCCCAGGGGACGTATTGGCCAATACCAGAGACTCCCCAGAGCATTTGGCACCAGCGCGGGGCGCCGAGGCCGATGGCGAAGATAGGGAGGATCCAGGAGTGGGAGGTGGAGAGACGGCCCATGACGAAAAGGATGACGCCCCAGATGACGACGAAGAAGAGGAGCATGAGGAGTACGATGGCCCATTTGGGGGCGTGCGAGCTGGACCACAGGTATTCCCAGTTGCGGCCGTAGGGCGATGCCAAGAAGAAGTTCTGGACACAGACGAAGACAAAGAACCACTAAGTAAAGACTATTAGCATATGAACGTGGGATTTGGGAGAAACTATGAAGGAAGGAACTTACTCTTGTGACCTTGCGCCTACTAGAAGCCACATAGAATGAAGGTAGCTCGCCCGGAGTCTGACGATAGTAATTCGGCAAACCAAAATACAACACCAAACCCACGATCCACATCAAGCACGCAATAGGCACCGCAATAGCCGTTAATGGCTTCCCATAAGTAACCAGCGAAGAAGTCGAAACGCCCTGACTCTGGTAATCAATGAGCACCACACCCCAGTACCACAACAGCGAGACGTAAATCTGCTGCGTGCCTTGGATGACGCAAGCTCTGAAACTCCACGATGCGACTGGGGCGCTGCCTTCGCTGCCAAAGTTGAGCGAGAAGAAGAAGGCGCCGCTAGCGGAGGCGGCGGAGTAGAGTCCGGAGGCGACGTTTTGGATCCAGCCGCGGCCGACGGAGGAGGATTCGTAGGGCGCCATGCCGAGGAGGAAGAAGGCGAGGCCGTAGATTAGCCACGGGAGGGTGAGGACGTAGAGGGATTTGAAGTAGCGGAAGATGATCCACCAGAAGACTGATGCGAGGAGGTAGACTGTGGCGATGGCGTAGAGTTTGGATGCCGTTTCTCCGGTCGACGAGGTCAGAAGAGTGATCTGGTACGAATTGGCAGCGATGATTTGTCCCTGTTGAGAAGTTAGTAAGTGGTCCATGTTTACTACGGGATAGAAGCGAAACTTACGAAAGCCAGGAGGAAAGCATATATAGGCCAGTCGCCAACCTTGGTATGGAGGATCTTCCTAACACCCGTGGGAGCCTGGTAGTCTTCCGGGAAGTATTGCTTGTACCCATCCTCAATAGTGGCGCGGGTACTGGGCCGGAGAGTCTCAGACGTAAAAGTCTCATTCCCAGAAGATCCAGAGTCCTGGACTGGCGAACTTTCGATTTCCCGCATCCTGACTTCCGGATTCTTCTTGCCTGTAACAGACTTGCCAAGTCGGACTCTATGAAGTATGCTATACCAGCTCTTTTCGCTCTGGACGAGATACTCTGAGATGCATAATGTCGTTTCCGAGTTCTTAGTGTTGAGGTTCTCAAGCTTTGCTTCGAATTCTTTGTAGTACGCGCCTTCGGAATCGGTAAAGGTTGGGTCGGTATTCTGTAAGTTGTAGTCCTTCTTTTCTCCGACGACAGCATTGACGCTGAGCGTCGAAGCTTTTCTTACCATCCCCGGGCGCGGGGGAGCCAATGATGATGGAGATGCGAGGGTCACACGGGATGCATTTGTAGGGGTGGAATTACCGGAGGTGGCTTGAGATATCGGCGAAATGACCTCGTCTAATCGATTTGGCATACTTGCCAGGGATCGACTTGAAGCAGATCGGTAGAATGGTTGAGTCTTAACTGAGAGTGGGTTTTGAGATGCTTGACCATCTGCGTTCCGAGAAATCGCTGCTTGGAAGCTGGGGTCATTGGTCTCGATTTGCTCAGCGGTAAGAGTCGACTCATCGGGGATGTTTTCTGACACGCCACCAATTGAGGCGAACTGCATCTTCGAGGCTCGATCGCGGCTTTGAATCGACCGAAGTCGCTTGCTCAAGGCAGCAGGAAGGTTTGGCACGGGCTCCTCTGGTTGTTCGGGCACATTGCCATGTCGAATACTTTGAGGTCGACTAATTGCTGGACTGCCTGGAGTACTGGCTCCAGTGATGAAGCGAGGAGTCGAGAATCCACTGCGTCCGCCTTGAGACCAAAATGGGGTGCCGGGTGGAGAATCACCGTTGGGGGTATGAGGAGTCTTGGGTGTTCGAGCACCGCTTTTAGCGGACCGATTCATGTGTATCTTGATGGAGGTGTCGTGGAGAATATCCAGGTCCTCCACCCATTGAGCTACCGGGAATCGTTGAATAGCAGAGCGTGCTCGCAGTACTGCTCTTGTTTCCTCACTGGATGCAAGAGCTTCTCTGATGGCAACCTTAAACTGTCTGATGAGATGCTTCTGTAAGGTTGTTAGTAGATGTGAGACAGGATAATGTCAGGGCACGCGGTAGAGAAAAGAAGGTCACTTACGGGTGTAACTGCTTCAACAGTAAACCACCAACCAGGCATCGAGCCCAGTCCACCCACACGCGATCCAACACCAAGAGCTCCTTTACGACCAAATTCCACAGCCACGAGACCAAAAGGCTCATCTCGGGATGGAATTAGCGCAAAGTCAGCACCACTAAAGATATACGGCGGCAACATAGTAAACTCCGGCTTGGAGTAAACTCTTCCAGGGTATAGTTGCATAAGCTTGTTCAACTTCAGTGCTGCAAACTTTCCGTAAAGATCGATCAGAGGACCAATGCAGATCAACTGCACTTTTTCGTTCTCTTCCAAGATAGTGGGGAAAACATCGGCAATGAGGTCAATGCCTTTTTGAAGCGACCAGCGACCCACGAAGACAAATAATTCAGCGTCCGCACGCTGCTCAAGACCAGCCCATTCTTGCGCTTGGCGCTTGATTCCAGCTCGGTTGGCTTCGAATTCGGGATCGACAACAACATCTGTGTTTGGCTGCGACTTGTCCCACTCGCCCAGATCAGTGGGGTCAGGGTTTGGCAAACTACCAATCGACTTCAAGCCCCAAAAGATCGGGTAGCGAGCCAGAGAGCGCTTTCCGTACTTCTTGGAGACACCGACAGCGCCAAAGCCTTTTTGGTAGACACGCAGGTAACTGGCACCGGCATGTAACAAATTGAAGACTTCACCGAATTGGACGAATTGCTTGACGACTTCGGGAGGAAGGTTGTAGACATCACAGACTTCCTTGAACTCTGCGGGAGAGCGCATAGCCCAGAGACCTTGGAACTCGGCGTTGTGAAGGGAAAGACAGCAAGGGATGGTGCCGGGGAGGAGATAGAGGGGTGCGAGTGCTCCGTGGTAGTCGTTGATGTGGTAGATATCGATAGGGAATCGGCGGAGGGCTTCGGCGATACATTGGTTCCAGGCAGAGTAATAGATTGCACTTTCCATGTCGTCCATGTTTGGTGGATAAGGAACTGCTTTGGTCTGTTGACGGAAGATTGGTGCACTAAAGGTAAAGGTATATTAGCATGAGTTTGGTGAGTGGAGGGCGGCAAAAACTTACTCCAGAAGCACGTAAGTAATGTTGGCGAACTGGTGATACTGAACTTGGATTTCATATTCGGCGCCATTGATTGTCGCAATCATTGGTTCCCCCGGAGTGTCCACCGGATAATCAACACCACCAACACAAGGCACCACCCAAATCAAGTCCTTGTGAGGCAGATTCTTGCCCATCAATTGAGCCATGACACCAAGACCACCAATCTTGATCTTGATGGCCCAATCTTCGATATCGTATTCCATCGTCGCCACGAGAACAATTTGTCGATTGGCCCGAGTGGGATCTGCAAGCTTAGCCAGCTTGTTTCGAAGCTTGGATGGCTCGACGCCGGCTCCGAGGGTCGTAGATGAGAAAATGGTGGATGCGTTGTTGCTCATCTTCATAATAGGAGCGATGAAAGCATTCTGCTTTACGACAGTACCGTGTTGGTTGAACTTGACTTGGTAGTAGGCCTTGCGGTACAACCAAACAGCGAAGAGTCCAATCAAGGGCGGGATCACGGCAAGGAGAATCCACATAGTTAGTTGTAGCCAGCGGTTGCCGATCGGTTCCAGAGAGTAACGCAAGTCGCCATCATTGAATTTCACTTTCCACGCAAGGTGAGGAGAGCTTGGTCCGGCTGTGACGTTGATCATGTTACTTTCCAAGGAAGTAGGAGAAATTCTTTCGAGAATGTTGTCGCCGTCGACATCACCGAAGGCGCCGGTAACATCAGGATAGCCGTCTGCGTTCATTCCCCAAACGTTCAATCGGAGTTGCGTTGGCCACTCGTACATGAAATTGAAGGTCCATTGTCCTTCGCCAACGTGACTAAACTTATTGGCCAAGCCGGCGTCATATCCGTAAAGGTTGTATTGACCTTGGGCGAAGAAGTGGGGGTATCGGCGCGCGGGAGAGTCTGAATCCAGGTCGGCGTGGACGATGTGATCGCTGCTTGATGCAATTTGGCTCCAGTATTGAAGAATGACATGTTCACCATCCCATTTCTGCTTGTCAGTGCCGGTCCAGTTTTGCTTGACAAGCGAAGTGTTACCACCGGTGTAGCTTGCCCAGTCACTCCAACTCGAGCCCCAGTTAGTGGAATAGCGGAACAGATCAGCACTGACAAAGAAGTTAAGTTAGCACAAATATACTCGGTAACGGTGGCGAATTTTCAAGATGAGAAGGAGAGACGGGAATGAGAGAGTGGTAGTGAGACGACATACCCAGCAGCCTTGTGAGAAACAACTAGCGAGTCATCGGTGCTATCCTGGAATAAGATACCACGCGTGTAGTTGGCATCTTTGGGGAAGACCATGGGGTTAACGAGTTCACCAATGCGGAACATGAAGTGATCAATGGAATTTGTCGTCTGACTTGCTTGGCTTGTGGCATTGGCGACCGTGATCTGATGGATACCATGGTAGACGTTGCTCAAAGTTGCTTTGTATATCCAGAGGGTGGGTATGCCACCACTGAAGTCAGGAATGTCTGTAGGGTCCACCGTTTGGCATGTTCTCGAGGTGGTGTTCAATGTCGCAGTCACGCCGCTCTCCGTTGTCGAGTTCAAAATCAGCGAGTTAGTGACAGAGTCGCAGTCCATCTCCGCGGAAAAGCGCAATTCGAAGTCAAGGCTTTGCGCTTCGGATGAGCTGACATTTGACAGGATACGCTGATCGTGGCTGGGGGTGATCTTGGTGACGACTGGTCTAGGTTGCACGAATTGATCCTTGGGGACGAACGCCTTGTAACCCCAGTAGGTGAAATTCATCCAAGGAAGACATCCGTTGTACTCGACGGTGTCCGAGTCGTTGAAACCAAGAGACATCTGAGAACTCTCCAGTGTATACTCGTCAAATGGATAGAAAACATTCTTGACGGTAGTATTGGGCAAAAATGGAGAAAGCAGAGCCTCGCCAGTGGTGCTTGAGCAATCGAATGTGTAGTTCATGGTCTTGTTCTCGTTGCTGTACACCAGCCAGGCGGTAGAATTCTCGATGGAGATGTTCTTGGCGCGTGTAAGCTGAGGGGTGTACAACATTCGCTGAACACTCCACATGCCGGTCTCGGTTGGAGTTGTACCGGATGCAGGCAAGTAAATGTCGTAAGTCTTGTTGGAGAGCTGCTGCAGGTAGAACGCATCATTCAGAACGGGGTAATTTTCGCGGACTTCGTACATCGCCTTGACCATGTTCCGAATAGGGTTCGATGGATCTCGGTGGTCCAAGGAGGTGCTGTTATCACTGCAACTGGTGTTGGAGCTTTCCAGTGGGAAGTTCTCATACTTGACAGTGCCAAGCTTGTAGCATCCGTGAGCTTGCCAAGCTTGACCAGAGACCATGGGTTGTCGACCGTAGAGATAGTCTGCTGCAGTGCTATCCAAGGTATAGAAAGCTTGCTCTTCACCCCATAGCAAAATTGGAATTCCAGGAAGATGGAGAGTCGTGATGAAAAGACCCAACATCTGCTTGTGGGTGCCATTAACAAGTCCAGGCCAGCGGAAGACGTCCTGGTTAGCTGTACCATACATGTGTCGCGGGTCGAACTGTCCGGTGTTTGCGTTGATGAAATCGTTGGCGGCCATGGCGCCGTTCCAGGCGTCAACCCAGTTGACTGGCAAATCATAGCTGTCCTGCAAATTTCCATCGATGCCCAAGAATCTCGTCATAGCTCGATAGAAAGAGTAGTGGAAGACTGCTCCATCGAAAGCGTTCTTGCCTACATCTCGGACGTACACGTAGTCGTCCTGGGTCTCGTTCGTGATCATCATCATTTCGGTCTGGTTGTAGTTGTAATTTTGGGGTTCTCTGCCTCGTCCGTAGTAAATGGATCCGAATGCATCTCCGTTGACAACCTCCCCAACGATGAGGAAGTTATCCTTGCCAAGAGCTTTGGCACACGATCGCATGTAATCGGCCCATTCTCCCATGGCATCGGGGGTGATCTGAGTACCTTTGTCCATACGGTAACCATCGAAATCAAGCATGTTCAGTTCCATGCAGGAGAAGTGCTGGATCCTTTCCCGGACTGACGGACGCCATTCTCGGAGTCGGTCTTGCACGGAAGCGAATTTCGAAATTTGTCTCTGCCATTGCGGATACAAGCCGAAAGAGCTGACATCTCCGTACTGGTCAAAGTCACCAGCTCGGCAGCCGATCTGGGCTGCGGTATTGCTGTCGTTGACTTGGAAACCATCGTCGCCCCAGAATCTCGGGTAGGCTACATCGCATATCTCATATTCGGTGTTGTTGAATGAGAAGTCGTGGTACCGGCGGCTTCCCTTCCACAGTGCATTGTGTTCCTTGGGGGTGTATGGCGTACTTTCATTCAGATATCCCTCGAAGCCAATCAAGTCACTCATGCTGAGAAAAAGTGTCAGCTCTTGTCTGATTCTTTGTGGTTTAGGGGTCGACACTCACGTCCCCATAGTGTTATCCATTAAAACATAGATGCCTCTTTCATGGGCCGCCTCGATACCCTTACGCCAAACAGCGATATCACCCAAATGGGCATCGAGCAGTGACAGATCTGTGGGACTGTACATGTCATATTCCCAAGGCAAATTAATCATTGGCACACCAGACAGGTAGACAGCCTGATGGATAGTTAGTGAATGGCATTGCTTTATGGCATGTGACTTAGACATCGAGGTGTTCAGACGAAAGCGAAACACGACCGGTTTCAACATGGAGGGCTTCACTTACTTTAATTCCCAGACCAGCTATGTAATCCAAAGTATTGATAAAACCCTGAACATCACCACCGGCACGAAGTTGGGTACCGGCAACATCGTGTTCCCAAGCAGTGCCGTTGGCATCGTCGTTTGTAGGGTCGCCATTGGCCAGTCGGTCGAGGAAGACGGTATAAAATGGAACTCTCCAGTTTTCGGGAGACGGCCAGTAAGTGTGGTTTTCCCATTCACCCCAATAGTCGAGCACTTCGGTGGCGGTTTGGTTCTGGTTCAGGTTGTAGTCGGTCCAAGTCTCGTCGTAGCGCAGAGCTTGAGCCGAAGTGCACAGCAGCGCCAGGCACAGAAGCGCCTGCAGCCGCAGCCACAACGACGCAGCCATCCCGCTTTTAGAGCCTCGGCTCCAAACTCTGAGTCGCTCACTGCTTTTGCTCAAAGCCTAATAGCTTAACCTCACAACAACACGCGACAGTTGAATCGGCGGCGACAGCACAGCAGACCGGCGACGAGATGGCCTGCAATGCACGAGAAGGTCCGCTGAATCCGTGAATCGAAAAAAAGATGGTCGACGAGACAGCAGGAGCACGAGCTGCTGGTGGGTGTTGATAATGGAATTCGACGGCAAACCCTCTCGAGTCTCAGCTACATTTTGGGCCCACGGCAGCTTTCATATATATCGGCCCTTACTTTGACGTCTCCGCTTTCGATCTCCCAAAGCTCACCGTGCAGCATCAATGATTTCAACGCCGGGACTACTTAGCCAGTAAGGGCAATGGCCACGGACGCAAGGGATCATTCTTCGCCTCGATGCTATCTACCTCCTCGCCACAATCAATCAAGTACCAGCTGAGCAAGCCGACAGGGGGGACCTCAATAGAGGGGATGTCCACTTGGTGTCCAAATATCGCCTTGGCCTTGCACCTTGGGGAGATTGGGGGTCCCAAGACAAACATAGATGAAGAGTCATCATTGTCAGAGACATGCATTTTGACAGAAGCCGGACTCGCCTGGGCCGCCCGTTACTATCCTATCCGGAACGGCTTGCACAGCTACTAGGCCCCGGTGCTGCGCCAATCGTTCTTTCACGGGCAACTTGGTCAACTTGGGCCAATGCTGTCCTGTTTTGCGGTGGATCTCCCGCTACATGTATACGCTGCTGCAGCACGGCTATTGCAGGATGACCGTCTGCGAAAGCTTCATGTTGCTTAGAGATGATGCGAATCGCATATGGCGAATATCTCTTATCGATCAGCACCGGCGCGGCGCCTAGAATATCTAGGGAATCTTCCATATTCCTGGAGCATGTTCCCCAGGATCTCAGCCTGGAGCAAGGGGCTTCACCGGTGATTGTCTTTTGTCTGGGGCGAACCTTTCCGGTGTCACGATGCTACGAGGAATCCAAGGTCTAGGTTTGTCTATGGTGTGCTTTCTTTTCTGCGTCCGAATATTGGCGGAGTACTTTCTCATATTTCCCTTGATATGAGCCTCATCAATTGCACAGGGGCTACCGCTGCACGCACAGAGAGCCAGGGACAAGCATCCAAGCTTCCTATTTAGCGCTGACGCCCTGGGCCTGGCCTCAACTATCGGAAGTTGAAACATGGTGCTGCAAGAGCAGTGGCATCCGTGCGAGCGTTGGCATCTGAACATGGTTAGCGAGCGGGTGCGGGTGGATCTCTTCTTAGCGAGCGGGTGCGGGTGGATCTCTTCTTAGCGAGTGGGTGCGGGTGGATCTCTTTGGTGCCTTACAAGCGACGGGGCTGGTTCTACATTCGACTATGACTCTCCATCAATAATGCAGCGAGCCGCTGTTTTAGGTTATTTATCTGGGTCGTCATGTAGGGACCGCCTATTTCACATGCTTCAAGATATCTCTGTCTACTGCAATACATCCGCATCATGGCCCTGCTTTTCTGCAATATTAGCGCCGATATATGCTATCTTGCTGTTGAGGCAATCCGTTGAGCACGCAAATTTCTCGGTGTGTGAGAAGAGGGTGCAAGATGTCTGAGTAGGCCTTGTCGATCTATCAAAGCGCTTTCTTCCAAGTTGCAGAACGAGACGCTCTAGAACCATCGCTGGAAGCCTCGCTACGGCTGTAAGGCACATTTCTCAGCCTACCTCCATACCAATCATCCCGATAAGGCGGCTGTGGATAGATTAACGGGGCAGCATTGAGTTTCGCCTTCAACTTTATCTTTCTCGACCTCACGTTTCGTTTCCTTTATTTTGACGACCCCGGAAACCCCAGCCCAGGATTACCACTACGCCGGACTGACACGTTGCCCTGCGTGTGTGAGCGCTTACTTCTCGTCCCAGCTATCTGTCCTCCCGCGAATCCTTCAGGTTTGCATGAGTATGCACTGTGATCGGTGCTACTCTGTGCGCAGCTTGCCACATACGCGGCCTGCATTGCGATATACAGCTCACTCATGAAGCAGTCCCGTTTATCCAAGAGATAAGAATGGATCTCTGACAGAACTCGTTACACCGTTACACCGAGAGTCGCTCCTTTTGACAGGTGCTTACTCGACTAGTGAACAATACGCAATCCTACAGAAGAAGAAAACTGATGCTCGCCCAAGATCCAAATAGCTTGCTGTATCAAAAAGGCCGGGCGTCTCTGGTAGACATTGCTAGCCTGTTTGTCCCTCTTGTTGCTCTCCGCCGTTTGTGTGCCGAAGATGCTCTCTGCCGTACCGCACCTACTCGTTCTCTCACTTGCCATTCGGACCGTGAGATCCGCCACTGCTGAAGAATGGCGTTCGAGAAGTATCTACCAGGTCATGACGGATCGTTTCGGGTTTGCAAATGGCTCCACGGAAGTACCATGTGATCTGGAGGCTGGCTGGTATTGCGGTGGTACGTTTACTCCATCATGAGCTCTTTCCCATATCACCTGTTCCATGCCTATCCTTGGTTTCTGTAGCCTTCAACACTATGGAATTGCTGCTAACCAGGTACTAGGCACGTGGTCTGGTATACAAAGAAACCTTGATTATATCGAGAACATGGGCTTCAACGCTGTGAGATCAACTTTTCATCCGGGGATCCTGTTGCAAAGAGTTGAACCTCATTGCCGGACAATTACTGACAACAAGCATTTTCGTGGTAGATCTGGATTTCTCCCATCACTTATCAACTGCAAGGCAACACGGCAGACGAAACGTCATATCACGGGTATTGGCAACATGGTGAGTCCTTCCCAACGTTGACTCATTACGGGCACTTGTTCTAACGAGAGAAAGATATGTACAAATTAAATGAGTACTTTGGCACTGAGGCCGAACTCAAGGCCCTTGTCGATGCCATGCATGCACGGGACATGGTGGGCGATCCCCCACTTCCATAGTACTCTGCCTTATCTGCTAATATAGGCTGCAGTATCTTATGCTCGACGTCGTCGTCAACCACTTTGGAATGCACGGCAGTCCTGCCAACGGAAGTGAGCCGGACTACAGCGCATATGTTCCCTTCAATGATGCAAAGTACTTCCACGAGTACTGCGAAATTGATTATGAAAACTCCACTAGTCTTGAAGTTGTAAGTACCTACACTCTCGGGTCAGGATGAGAAACCGGACACTGACGAGTATTTTTCCAGTGCTGGCTTGGGGATGACGCGGTCAGTGATCCTGATTTGAAGACTGAAGATCCCGTCGTCGCTGGCATGTTGTATGAATGGATCGCGGAGGTTGTCTCTAATTACTCCGGCAAGTCCCTCCTTTCTCTTCTATATGAAAAACATATTAACAATTTGGCAGTGGATGGTTTGCGGGTTGACTCCGCTATCAATGTAAATCCCTCATTCTTTCCGAACTTCACCGAAGCTGCTGGCGTCTTTGCCATTGGAGAGGTAGATGACGGTGCTGTCTCTACCACATGTCCGTGGCAAGACTACATCGGCAGTGTCTTGAACTATCCGATGTATGTGCTGCTCCTATCCACGTGTATTGACAATTGACTGAAACTTTCTCCCAGCTACTATGTTCTCCAAAGAGCTTTCGTCGCGGACACCGGAAGCATTAGCGACCTTGTGGACGAGATCAACGCAGTGAAAGGAAACTGTTCCGTACGTCGAACCTGACTGTGGCGATTCCCCGCCATCAACAATATCAAATGTTACTGACAATATCAGGACCCCACCGTCCTCGGTTCTTTCTCAGAAAATCATGATGTGGACCGCTTTCCATATTATACAGAGGACATGTCGGTAAGTCAAGCATCGTAAAGCACGTGAAATGCATGACACACTGAATCCTTTCCAGCTAGCCAAGAACATCATTGCCTACACTATCCTAGCCGACGGCATCCCAATCAGTAAGTCTTCTCGCCACCAATCCCAACAGATTTACCAGCGAACTATATTCACACATGTCCAGTATACGAGGGCCAGGAACAGCATTACAACGGTGGCGCCTCACCCCTGAATCGCGAAGCCGTCTGGCCTTCCGGATACAACACCACATCGCCCCTCTACTCACACATCACCACACTCAACGCCATCCGCACCCACGCCATCTCTGTCGCCCGCAACTACACCACTTATAGAAACTTCCCCATCCACAGCGATGCCAACACCATTGCCATGCGCAAAGGCTACACCGGCAGCCAAGTAATCACCATCCTGTCCAACCTAAACAGCACCGGCGTCACCTACAACCTCACCGTCCCCGACACAGGCTATATCGGCGGCACCCAAGTGACCGAAATTTTCAGCTGCTCAAATTTATCGGTAGCTTCCGATGGCAGCGTGACAGTACCGATGGGCGAAGGTCTGCCCAAAGTGCTATATCCGACAGCGCTGCTTGAGGGAGCGAAAGTTTGCGGCTACTGGGATAGCACGGGGGATTCGACTGGAACGACTACGGGAACGGCTACGGGATCTGCTACGTCTGCTACCGCCACTTCTACTTCTACTTCTACATCGGGTGCCGGAATATTGTGTACTGATGGTTTTTGTTCTTGGGCAGGCATCTTACTTGGCTTTGGGACCTCGTTTTTGGGGGCCATTTAGAGAAGAGTGGCAATGGGCAGGCAGATGGTCCTGGGGATGCACTGAATCCCGTGATTTTGGGGTAGGGGTGTGGGCCAGGACGATATTGGCGTCTAGAGCTCACGCTAGCAGTCTGCATATACGAAGGTCCGCATATAGAAATTTCACGCATGTGTTAATAGGGGGAATGGGGGCTATAGATCACGATACCATAGACACAGGGATTGGGCTGTACGAGTCTGCTTTGAGGATACCTACACAAATAGAGCAATAGACCTTAGATTCTAATCTGGCCATCTTGTCTGTCTAGGCCCTTCTATCGAGAAGATGCATACGGTACACAGATGGATCACTAGGTAGACCTTAGACTCTGATCTGGCCATTTTGCCTGCCCCGGACCTTTCGGACCGCCCCGACATCGTGAGCTTCTTTCTCTTCTCCCTTTTGTCACGATCTGTGAGAGACTCTCGATTCTCACCGTTGAAACGACGGTGAAGCGTCCGAGTACATACTCTAACAACGTCTGTGACGTCTCTTTGGCGAATCTAGGAGGCTACGTGGGACACCGAAAGGGGCTTCGAGGACTGGATCGAGTCTATGGTCCCGTGTAGCCATGCTTTCAGCCTGGCTGTGGAATGTACCCAGACAGTTTCATGGCGTAGCCACGCTTCAGCCTGGCTCTGGAATGTACCCAGGTAGTCCCATGGTGCGCCACGTGTACAACCACAGTGAGTCACTTTCCTTCAAAATGATCGACCGACGACCGTGTGGCGTTCTGTGCTGACTGTCGCATGTCTTTGAAATTCTGCGGTTCAGCCGTTCTCGTGGGACACGGGTATCGTCTGAGGGGTTGGAAGTCCAATCTCCACAACCACCGCATGAAACAACGAACATAAACGCTCAGGATCGCCTGGGATGTGCTCGTTCGCGCTTCTTCGATATTGTCACAGTGTGTAACAGTGTTAGGAGCAAGCTTGCGCGTTCAGCAGCGAAGTTCAGACGCTCAGCCTGGCGGAAGTGGGCCGTTTGGAAAACATCCCGAATGATCTTCAATGCTTTCGCGCCGGACGGAGCGACCACCACTGCCGGTCCACTGGCTGATCGCTGAAGCTCACCACATGGCTTCTTTCCCACCGGCTTGCTGCGTATCATAGGTAGTCGTTTTTGGAATTTTTCCGTGGGATCTTCAACGTCGTGGAACATACATACTTATTCCTCGAGTCCCCCATTCGACATGTGACAACGACCACATGCTGCAGAGCACTGAAACATGGCATTTTTGCTGCAGCCATCCCTAATGTTTGGAAAGTTGGGAGGCTGCCGCTTTGATGCCCACTCCCGAGTATGTAGTATTTGGGTGGGTAGAGACCATAGGGCGACGATCGCAGCCTTATATGGACGGTCTAGATACCAGCTAGACGGGTGTCATGCAATCTTCAGGGTCTTTGACCTCTTTTGGCACTTGATTGACAGATTGTATGTACATAAGCCAGCGGGCCCCCACTTGGGCGTCTTGGTACATTTCTAGTACCCCCCACCCCCCGAGAAGCTTGTCCTTGATTATTGAGACTTGTACTGTTGTGTGGCTATTTTTAGTGTGTCCTAGCGTGGTTTTCTGCACGTTGTGAGGACAGAATTGCTTTGGGTTGGCCATTTAGCAATGCTCCCGAGTGCGAAAGAATATCTGAGGCTATTCGGACAACGATTAATATACCCGCATACGCCATTAATGTTATTTGATTAATATTTTCTAGAATTCTAATTGGCCACTCGGTCTGACCTATAAGATAGGATTTCTGATATAATACTCCGGCAGCTATATAGGTAAAACGGGAACACGCTGGGACACACTAAATCGCCACACAAGTAGTTGTCGAAGGGACTTTGCATCGGAGTGTGCTTCTCTTAGAGAAGAGTCGATGACATAACCTTCAGCAAAGCATACAATTGAAACGTAGGCCGCGTAGCCTGCTCTGGAAGGAGAGTCAGTACACATTACACAACATTCAATAACGAAAACTCGACGATCGTCCCTGACAGATAGTCAGACTCAGATACCCCCCCAATGCTCGACTTGCCACTTTTCAGGCTATCAAGCTCGTTAGAAACCCGGACGGACATCACTCGGCTCTTCTCTCCTAATATCAATCCAGCTCCCGCGCGTCTGCTAACAAACAAAGTTTATTGCCAAATTAATAGCGTGAGAATCTTATGATCTTATCAGATCTCTTAAGGACCCGCCCGTTCAGGTCCGCCTTGCAGTTGACGTGCGAAACCGAGTTTTGCTGAGCCGTGCTCACCATGCTCAACAGTGGGGATCCGGTAGATTTTCACCGTGTTCGGAAATATCGCCTTAATAGGTGCCGGCCCTAAGCTGATGCGCAACAGGGTTTCCTAATTGCCAAGAGGGCCAGACAGGGTTGACGCTTCGGCCTTATTTCTGTTGACAGCCTCTTGACAAGTGACGTTCGCATGCTGATTTTGACAGCTTGGGACGATGCGGATGTTGGTAGTTCGGGACCGGAACTTGGAGGTTGTTGCGATCTGTGCTGAGTTGTCAAAGGTGCATGCATGGTGGCGCTCTGAGATGGAGGGAAGAGAATTGTTGCTATGCCTTGATACGAGACCGTGGATGCCGACCTTCATGGCAAGATCCGTTTGCAAAGACTATGAGGGAGGATCGAAGGAAAACGATTTGTCGGCGGCGAGGACTTCCCACATCTATCTACATCAACTGATCGAGAAACTTGTGATCGTAACCACCTCGGGAGTAACGAAGGGCACGGTTGGTTGATGAGATGAAATTGAAACAGCTGGCCCACGGCGGACATAGCTATTCACGGAACAAACAAACGGCGGGCGGATGTTTGAACTCTCGGGTCAGAGCGAGCGGCCCCGGCGTCTGCGGAAATCGGAACAGCGACCCCAGCGACCCCCTCATCCCTGATAAGATCATAAGAAAGCCCACCAGGGTCACCACTGCGCCTCTCTCGTGGCAGCGATAACGACATGGACGGCGATGCTGGCGATAGCACGAACTCTCAAATCTCCTAGATGCTATCACAACACTAGGAGTTCCGTTTCAACTAGACATACTTAATGAGGAGCATACGTCTCCCTTGCGAGGATGCCCCCAAGCAACTTGAATTGCAGTTTGCATCGCCACCGCGTCGAAAAGCAAGAATTTGTCCGTCCCTTAGAGTACCATCGAAGAGCCGGAGACAGGTCGACACAGTTCCTTCAATAAACGGCGTGCCTTGGAAGCGGAAACCGCAGTTTGGTGGCAACTTGAACTGTGATTCGGGTTCGTGGAATTGTCGAGTTTGCGCACCGTCCCATAGCTGAAACATCCGGGGTATATTTCAGAAACAAGGAATTGAACAGACGTTGCTGCCGCTGTCAAAGCTGAAGAAAGTAAACTGAGGATGTCGGTGTCTGTGCTAGGATCCATAGCGTACGTATTCGTCTATTCTACTCCACTCGTATCCTTTCCCACCGCGATGACCCCGAAGTTCCTTGGTATATTGCGTGTCGTTATTTTTCCGAATTTATCGGAGGTTTTATTTAAGCTTCTTTTCAAAAACTGATTTTTGGAATGTCCTCAATGATTCTTGCAGGACTGGATGGGGGTTTGGATCTGTGGTGTATTTCGTCATTGAAGATGTGGTGACCCATGTGGTCTCCACTCCCTCCACAGGCTTCGCAAGCGGTTGAAGCTTGAGCAAAAGCTTCGCAAGCTTAAACGCACTTCAGACGATGACGAATGGGATACTGACCATGGCGTTCTTCACTGCAGTCCAGAGACCGCAGTCTCCCCCTCCGATGTACAGGAGCTAGCCTCTAAGGCTGGCCTCTCCATCCCCGAATCTTCCTTGGAAGATTATTCAAAGCTGTTGGCGGGGTTGAATCACTGCGCCAAAGAAGTGCTGGACCTGCCGGACTACTATCCAAAAGTAGATTTGGATCTTTATCCAAGAGAGGATGTGCATAGACCTGAGGGCGAGAAGACGGAGAAAGGGGGGTGGGCGTGGAAGGCGACTGTGAAGTGTACGAAGCCGAAGAGTGATATGCTAAAGGGGGTGACTGTGGCGCTGAAAGATAATGTGGCGCTGGCGGGCGTGCCGTGTACGAATGGTACGGGGGCGTTGGAGTGGACGCCGGATGTCGATGCTACGGTTGTGACGAGGATTTTGGATGCGGGAGGAATCATCGTTGGAAAGGCCGCTTGTGAGAACAACTGCTTTGGTGCTGTCAGGTATTTCTTCTCTCGGTTTTATGTGTTGCTGTAATCGATGACCTGCTAACATGACTCAAGTGATACTTCCGTGACTGGACCTGTCCACAATCCCTATGCCGATGGCTACAGCAGCGGCGGCTCGTCGAGTGGCAGTGGTCGTCTTGTCGGTACTGGCGTTGTCGACATGGCCATAGGGGGTGACCAAGGTGGATCCATCCGTCTTCCCTCCGCAAACTGCGGTATTGTTGGCCTGAAGCCAACCTGGGGTTCAGTTCCCTACACCGGCATCATCAGTCTCGAAGCAACAATAGACCACGCAGGCCCCATGGCCAAGAACGTGCCCGATTGCGCTCGCCTCCTCGAAGTCATCGCCGGCACCGACGGCATTGATGATCGTCAACCATACAACCATCCTCCCGGCACCATCAAGTATACCGAAGAGATCGCCAAGCATCTCGCCATCCCTGAGTTGCCCCTGAAAGGCATCCGCGTCGGCGTCCTCGAAGAAGGATTCCAAGACCCCCTCACCGACCCCAACGTCGCAACCGCTTCCCACTCCGCAATCGAAGGTCTCAAAGCCCTCGGTGCCGAGGTAAAGTCTATTTCAATCCCCTTACACAAAGACTCCGGCATGGTCTGGATGGTCGCTTTGCCCATGGCTGGCACGCAGCAAGGCCTCCTCGGCGCACCTTCCGGGCGCAAACAATTGTTGTTCCCCGACCGCGCCGAACTCATCGGCCCACAGCTTTCCCAAGCTGCCTTCGACGCCCTCGGTCCCGGCGGACAAAACATCTACTTACGCGGCCTCTTCCTGCGCGAGCGCTACGGCCCCAAGCTACACGCGCGCTGCACCAACTTACTCAGGAAACTGAACGATGCGTATGAAGCAGCGTTCAAGGACGTTGATGTCTTGGTGACGCCGACGATTATCTTTCCGCCTGTGAGATTGCGGACGGAGGAGCAGAGAAATGGCGCCATGGGACCGTTGGAGATGCTGAGTAGGACGATTGGCTGTACTTATAATACGGCGACATTCAATAGCAGTGGCCATCCGGCGCTGAGTCTGCCGGTGGGTATGGTGCCGGCGAGGGATGATGAGAAAGTGAAGTTGCCGACGGGATTGCAGATTGTGGGGAGGAAGTTTGAGGATTTGACTTGTTTGAAGGTGGCGGCGAGCTGGGAGCAGGCTTATGATTGGAAGAAGTTGTAGGGGTTATATATGGACGATAGATTTGATGATTCCCAGTTTTTTTGTTGAGCTGCTGATCGTTCTTGTTGAAGTGTTTGACACCTTTGAATGCTTGTTTCGCTTGGTTGAGTGAGGATGTCAGGGAGTGTTCGGCTTGAAAAGTGTGATTCGTCTAGGGAGCCTCGTCCAGGGAGCCTCGTCTAGGGAGCCTGAACCAGTGAGATGCGGTACTGTCCCAGACAGTCATCGCCAAGCTTCAGTTTGAGATCGTAGTTCTATGTTCAGATCTGATTCTTAGTATTTCGAAGGCAAAGTTATTCCTAAAAGTTGATGGGATGCCAATCACGCCATCATACTAAGATAACAACTATTGAAGCAACAAAGCTCCAGAATGACAGAATCCGGGCTTTGCAGAAGCAGCCATGAGCAGCACATCTGCTTGCTCAACTCTCCGTAGAGCATCCGGCCCGAAGTTCACCTAGTGAGAGCTAACTTTTGCTCTTTCGGTCTCATGCTATACAGCGTGTATTGAGATCTGATTTCTCCAAGTCTTCCTCCCGACACCAGTTCTTGCTGACTGGTAAAAATCCATCACGGTCAACAGGATCAAAAATTCAGGCACATCAAGACACGGACAAGAACACACAAAGTCCAGAGGTTTGATGAATAGACCGAGGACGACCCGGCCCCTGTCCCAAACTATTCTAGTGTTCCCATAACACAGTCTTGAAGTCCCACGTTCCCACGGCCCCAAGTTCCGTCATCGTTTTGCAGAATCAGATTTCTTGATCAAAGCTCACTACAAATGAACTCAGGGCTAGGTACCTAAGAAAGTGAAAGGCGCATATTCTTTGCCCTCACACATCACGGCAGCCAAGCATGACAAGTCTCAGACAACTTCATACTAGCAAGTCACAGGCGACACTTTCTCTAGTTTCTTTGACGTTCCCCTGTTGACCATGACACTAACACCCCAGTTCAAAGATAAGACATGAAAAACCTCAGACCCCGTACTAGCCCACCAAGAATACCTATTTCTCATTTGTGGCTTTTCTATTCTAGTCTGAAAGTTACATCGCAGCCAACATGTGGTATGACAGCTGAACTGCCGGTGAATGCAACTGCAGAAATGCAGACGCAGACATATTGTGGAGCATGGTTACGAGACCCCAGAGAAAAACTAGGTTCATTTTATCTACAATAAAATCCAGAGTTCAAAATGGATCAGAATGGCATCTGTCTTTCGTTTTGGTCCTGCATCGCAGCCAGGGTACGGGAAACTAAACGGGTTTCGATAAACTATTTAGTTAAAAACTATAGTTTTTAATTATTTAAAAAAGCGTTAGATTAGATAGGAATCTATAGTTTTTAGATAAAATCTAAGGGGTAAAAGGAGTAAGTACTTTTACACCTATTTTTAATGCAAAGGTACTTCCGGGCAGCCCCGAATAGCCCCGGCCCGTGCTCAAATAGCTAATTACATTACCATTTATGCCCCAATATAGAGCGCTATAATATAAGTAATTTAATGCACTTTTCAAATTATTTATAATTGATATTTTGTGCATTTTTTTAAAAAAGATTTATTAAATTTGGTATAAATTTGATTATTCTAGATTATAAAATCCTAAAAATAATTGAACAACTCAATTCTAGAATTTATATTGATTTTATATAAATTCTCTACAACGCTATATTAAAGCTATAAAAATAAAGTCTAATTCTATTTTTTTTAAAAAATCCCAGCAAAAATACAAAATTTTCAAAATAAAATAATATTAAAAACTTATAGAAATTTTCAATTTTGTTATTTATTTGAATAAAAATAAATTTTCAGTTATTTGATTCACTTTAAATCACCCTTAACTTTGACAGTTTTTTTTATAAAAATTCTAGAAAATTCAATTTTAAAGCTTTTTATTTTATTTTTTTACTATTTTATAAATTAAAAGTAGGGCTATTCTATTTTTTTTTGCAACAAGCTGGCCTATGGCGCTAGCCTGCAACGCTTTTCTTATATTTATCTTAGATATTTTAGTTTTTTAAATAAAACTACAAATCTATCTAAACAAGCGCTAAAATTAGATATATCTAATCTATATATTCCTTAGATATTAGTTTTCTAGTTTCCCGTACCATGATCGCAGCAAATGCAATGTAGAGCTACCCAATCTCCTCAAACAAGGCGTTCAGCTCCGTTCGAGATACTGTATGTTCTGGGGTTGAGAGTTCCAAGGACCAGGCTCTAGGGACCAGGTACCCAGGGCTTCCGCTGTTTTTGGCCATTGTTGGCCGTTGTTGGCCGTTGTTGGCCGTTGTTGTTATCCGTTGGGTTGAGCTTGCGAACAAGGCAGTCTCAGATCACCAGATCGAATCCTCGACGCGTTTGTGTGGAGTCTCATCTGCAAGCTGCATCTGTTGAGACTTGTCACGATCTCTGATCAGTGGAGTTTTTGAGACGCTCGTCACGCTCGAGACTAAGACAATCCAATACCGCATCACGCATGGCTGCACGCACATACATCTGCTGCAAATGCAATGCAGAAATACCCAATCTCGCCCAGTGTTTCGGGTTCTCGCATCTCCCAAAGGGCCGAATTCCAAAGACCAGGTTAGGGTCGGCGGCGATAGCCTTTTTGCCGTTTCAGATCGTATTGCAAAGATCGTGGGCTGTCCGCCAATGGTTTTGGAAGATTTGACGACGCCTTACAGCCTGTATGTTGAGGCGGGTATGCATGCATGGCCCGCCGGGATGATCTATCCAAGGCTGTAACATGTTGCACAACAGTTGACAAGTAGCCCTGGCTGACAAGTCACAAGTATCAATGTTGCGTCAACAGCTTTGCAGGTTGCGGCTCCACCGTCCACAACAGCTATGTACCGCTTGCAGTACATATGTATGTCTTTCGGGTCCCTCACCCCGTATTTTTGCAGTGCATACCCGATTTCGGTTCCGGGATCTGGGGAATACGGAGTATGCGGAGTCTGGAGTCGCGGAGATGCAAGACTGATGCGTCTTGCCTTGCGAGTTTGGGAAAAGAAAACATGAAATAATGAAAGAATGCTGGGAGTCCGAAGTCCGAAATCATACCGAGATGCAATTATTAAAATAGATGGAAAAAGCAAAGGACATAGTGATAAATTTCCGGGACAGCATGCACGTACCCAGCCGCCAGCGTTGGGATGGAAAAAGAAAGAAAGAGAACAACGACGTGAAATGAGGTTGATGAGTGAGCAGCCAAGATCCTTGCTATCATCGTCGCAAGGGTAACGGGAATCAACATAAACAACATGTACTATGATCTCACGACCCAGACATGAACATCGCGGAGGAAACTCCGAAGGCCAGCTGAAGAAAGGTGGGATTGATAGTCCGCGGGACCGGTCCATAGAATCATCGCAACTCAGACCTGAATATCGTTCCCTCGGCTCCCCGACTGCCCGGGAGACAAGAATACATCTCAGGGGGGAGGAATGAGAAGAAAATGTTCCCAATGGATTTCATCAGCCCCAGCACCCATCATGCCGGATCCGACAAGCCCAGATAGTCCCACCAGAAGGGACCCCAAAGACTCCCCAAACACCCTTGAGCAAATCTTTCTCCTACCTTGCCTCTCCCATCCCACTCCCAAATCCCCACCCCCATTCAAAACCCAACATATTCGCAACTCCTTCCCCAAATCCCAAGAAACCCACTCCACCACTTCACCACCAATCCCCCTGCTCCTTCATAGCGGCCGCCACCTTAACAAAACCCGCAATATTGCTTCCCGCTTGCAAGCTCGGGAACTCGCCCTCGCCAGCCGGCACATACTTCTTCGCCGTCTCCAGCCCATTATCAAACGCATTCTTCATAATCTCCTTCAGCTTCTCATCCACCTCTGCCGCCGTCCACTTGATGCGCATACTGTTCTGCGCCATCTCCAAGCCCGACACTGCCACACCACCAGCATTGGCTGCCTTGCCGGGTGCATACCAGATCGCCTCGTTCTTCTTCGATTTGCGCGATGCTTCGAATACTTCGATTGCTTCGGCCGTGCAGCCCATGTTGCTGCCCTCCGCGATGAACTTTGCGCCGCTCTTGATTAGCGCTTCAGCCTCCTCTTTGGACACTTCGTTTTGTGTCGCGCAAGGCAGCGCAACGTCGACTTTGACGTGTGTCCAAGGGCGTGCGCCGTCGACGTACTTGTACTTGCCCTTGTGCTCAAAATCAGTCAGGGCCTTGCGGGCGACCTTGAGTTCGGCGACGGCGTTGATGTCGTCGGCAGTGAAAGCCTTGTCGCCCTCGGCGATCAGAGCTCCTTTGCTGTCCGAGAGGGAAACGACGGTTGCGCCGAGCTCCATGGCTTTGAGAGCAGCGTATTGGGCGACGTTGCCGGAACCGGAGATGGCGACGCGCTTACCCTCGAAGGATCCCTGGCCGGCGTACTTGATCATGTGCTCAACATACTATCCCCCACTGCTGTTAGTGCAAGCTCTGGATATTCAAGCTGAACTGAGAAACCGGGAAGGCATAAATTGAAGAGCTAAGACGCACGTAGATGAGACCGTATCCGGTAGCCTCAGGGCGGATCAAGGATCCTCCCCAGTCACCGCCCTTGCCGGTAAGGACTCCTTCCCACTTGTTTCTGAGAGCTTTGTAGGCGCCAAACATGAAGCCGATCTCACGGCCGGTGGTGCCGATGTCTCCAGCGGGAACATCAGTGTCGGCACCAATGTGCTTACTCAGCTCGCGCATGAAGGAAACGCAGAATCGTCGGATCTCGTTGTCGGACTTGCCCTTGGGGTCGAAGTCGGATCCTCCCTTACCTCCACCAATGTTGACTGTCATATATCAGCTTCCCGTTCCTGTTGCTCAACATTTGTGTTGCTTAGACCGATTCCTGTTTTGGGTACTGGGAATTGGCAAAGTGCGAATCCTTGTTTTAAGGAAACTTACTGCCGGTGAGAGCATTTTTGAAGATCTGTTCGAAGCCCAAGAACTTCAGGATAGAGAGGTTGACGGTGGGATGGAGGCGAAGACCACCCTTGTATGGGCCGAGAGCCGAGTTGAACTGGACTCGGTATCCGCGGTTGACCTGAACTTGGTGCTTGTCGTCTTCCCAGACAACACGGAATTGGATGATGCGCTCTGGGATGGCGATGATCTCAAGGGCTTTCCTGTATTCGGGGTGCTTCTCGTAAAGGCTGGAGTGCTTAAGAGTTTGCGCCAGCTCTGGGAGATGGGACAGTCAGTTGCTGATCTTGGCTGAGGATCGTAGGGAGGCGGGATGGGGGATTCATGGCAAAGTAAAGCAATTGTGAAATTTGTGAGGCTCACCCTTGTAGGCCTGCTCGAACTCGGGCTCAGAGGGAAGGTTAGACATGGTTGCGAAGGGTCTGTCAAAGAAGTTGTGGAATGGATTGGAAAGTGAGGTTATCTAGACGGTAACAGGCCTAGAGGGGTATCACAGGTAGGAGGGCAGGGGAGGTATCAAGCAGCTTGAAGTTTGAAAGTGGGAAAAGTGAAAGAGGTAGAACTTGGTCTTTTATACGGACTCGTCGTCGAAGGATTCGGAAAGAAGCAAAGCCGGTCTTCGGTGCGGCAGACACATCAAATGCCAGTCGTGGTGGGGAGCTATTACCCTTAGTTCATTGACGTATGTGGGGTAGAAGAGCTTCAAGCTCTTTGTTCCCGGACCCGGGACTGCTCCAGCCCTCTGGAGCAAAGGACCAACCAGACTTGATCTTGAGCAAAGTTGGCTGATCTCCCTGGCGGGGCAGGCCGAGGCCGATTGCGGTGCCTTGCCAGGCGTCTGAGGGGGTGACGGGGACATGGGCTTTTCAAAAGTCAGTCTGAGTTCCACGGAGATGTGATGGTTGCAATTTTGGGTGGCCGGTTGTGTTCTGGGAACAGCATATCGAATTAAGTCATGTTGGAGATAAGACTTCCTGTAGCCTTATCTCGACCAATCGGAAGGCCAAGCGATAACCGGAGCCTCTAAGGCCTTTCTCTTAAGAACCCGATCCGACGACATTTTCGAAAATCCCCTCCGTACACCACCACATCACCTGCAAGCCACAGGCAAAAGTTTTCCTCGTCGTATCCCAGGTCGCTGCGATTCCCTCCGAGTCTCTTGTACCCCGCGTGGGGTTTTGACTTTGTACCACCAGCGGTGCTCCAGCGCCGGTACCGGGAGGCTCACGAGAAACCTCCCGCAACACCACATTTCTGGCAGCAATACAATTTGCGCATCGACAAAAGTCCCTGCATCAGATGATCGGATCGAACGGGGCCAAGTCCCAAGCTGGCGGAGATATCGGAAACAACCAAGAGAACCGCAGCTTCACATTTCTCCATGTGAGCTCCAAGCTATCCGATTATCGGACACAGTAAAGCCTGGTGCTGTTACCTGGAGGCTGAGTAGTGTGCCCTTGAAGCAAGAGATCGGTTGTTCAAGTTGCAATTTCTCCATTCCCACACTGTTTCCTTTTCCAAATCATCTCAAATACGCATCCTCGGTTTCCATGAGCATTGCTTTTAAGAGCTACAGCAATTTGAACTTGTCCCATCTTTCCACATTCTACTACCTTTCTCGACCAAGTTTCCCATCTCAATCATCACCAAGCACCATTTCTTAGCCTCACTAGCCCCAAACTCCTTCTACATCTGGGATCTAAGCCGTCATTTCAATTTACGTGAAAATGTTCGTTTTACTCGAAGAGCTCGTCTTCGGCCGCAACGGCTCTTCCACTTCAACAACAAGCTCTGGAACATCCTCCCAGGGTGCCGCGTCCGGTCCTCCCTCCAGACCACCCCGTCCCTTCAGCTCGACCCCACCTCTCCAAACCCAACCACACAGTCTGTCCCCACCCCCCCAATTTCAACCAACACGTGTCCAACCTCTCACGCAATGTCTCGCGCATTCCCCTGCAAAGCGATCCCCGAGTTTCTCTGGGACGTCATTCTCATCCCCGCACAAATCCCAATTTCAACCAATCCGTGCCAAACCGCCCAGGCAATTCCTTGCGCATTTCCCGAGTTCTTCGGGCCTTTGATTCTCATCCCCGCGTAAATCCCAACTTAATTACGAATACCCGCGACTGAATGGCAGCGCGTCCTTCTCGGCCTTCTTCTCCTGTGTCTCGGTCTCCTCCTCTGCTATCTCGTCGATGTTGTCTCCACACAGCGAAGAGCCGTCTACCCAGCACCAGTGACGACCCCCAAGCATAAATCCGGATACATCAGCCTTCCCACCCAGGCCCCCTCCGCTGAGGGCTGGGTATTGTTTCCCCTCTTGATCGCCACCGCCCTCTGCATCGCCCTCTGCTGTGTGACTTGGTACCTAGCTGCGAGGTCCGATTCAGTACCTCTGTACCGCCAATACAAGGCGGATCTTAGCGTGGTATTGGCTGGCATTGTAGAAACGGACCTCAGTTTGTACAAGCGGTCTGTATTGTTCTCATTGTCCAAGGGCAGAGGTTATTCTATGTTTTCATGGTTCTCTCGGGCGATGGTGGTGGGTATGGCTGTTGGGTTGTGCAATGCTATAATTTTGCAACAACGTAATTGGGAGCTTTGAGACTGCCCTTTCCCAGCAGTTCCCCAAGAGCCCGAATTAAACTTCCGAAGCTTTCTTTTATGCTGGGTTAGACCTAGGTACGTGAGAACTCGTTGGGTTTCAAGGAAGGGAGATTCGGCACAAACTGTCATTCTCCCCATTTTCCTTTTTGCGTATCTTGGCTGCTACAGTGCCATGAAGAAGTCTGGATACGTTCAAAGTTCTTCGTGCTTAATTAACTACTTGGATTATCTCTGGTAAGCTAGACTGCTCCAGACAATTCGGACTATGCCGAGTGACTGTGAATATCCCAGCAGACTTTGGATGTTCCCAAGAACTCAAAGCTGGGGCATTTCTTTACTTGGGAGTTGCGACCTGTGTACCTGACCATCAGAGGCAAAGTGTGGATCCACACGGACTTCTCGGCCAGCTGTCACTTGAATTCGTTCACTTCCACGGCGTTTGACACCAGCCATCTTTTTGCGTGCTTTACAATTACGCATACATGCACATGTTACTGAGATTGCACTGTTGAACACCGGCGAACGGTCGGATCGTTTCTCCGCAGCTCGTCAGGGGCCAGTCGAAAACTGAGTACTATGTGGCCGGTATTTGGTCACGGGTGACGAGAAAGCCTGAAGGAACTTGAAGTGCATAGTGGTACCTGCGAGCACTAGACTGCCTGGTGCAGAGCAGAGAAAGTAGGTGCGAGTTCATCCAGAGCATTGACATGAAGCAAGAAGTGAGCAGACACCTATTGGTCGGAAAGTGTTGCGGTACGGGGTTTCTGGCGCAACTTGAATGGGATTGGAGAACCACGGTTGGCCGTTGCCGGTGCGTCGAAATGATTGATAGGGTGGTTGGGGTTTCCAGCACAATTGTTCTCCGAGGTGGTGCCTGTATACCCAAAGTTCGGAAGCCAGAGAAGAGCATTGCTTGAGGGAACAGTTGAGCTGAGCTCGATGTACATAGCTGTGCTTGATTATGCAGGTAGGGTGTTGGCGATTGCTGCGCATCCCGCATTCGACTCATAGTCTACGGTGACCTTTGAGATCTCGTCGAGTCACTGCTAGGTACAATTCACTAATTTAGTACGGTCCCTCAATCGTACATGTATCTGCCCATGTCCATGTTGGAAAGGGACACAGCAAGACTGTCAGCACCCACTTCCCAAGTAAAGTGCTACTTCATCTTCCTTGAAGAAGTTGGAACCTTTGTCCTATTTTCAAGCTTGAAACTGAACTCATGTCTCCAGCCAACTACGCTTAAGATGCTTTTCCTATCCACTATGCTCGCGGCTTCCCTGGCCTTTATTGGGGTGAAAGGCCAGTCAGAGTTACTATCTCGCGATGATGGGCCCAATGGGCATATCGTCGATCCCGGGCACAAGGATTGCCACAACCCTACGGACGGTTGTGTTACGGTTTACAACGGACACGATTGCAAGGTCGGAGGCCTAGATCAAGATGGAACGTACTGTAAGCAGCAGCTCGGATTCAAACCCGCTTGTCCCAATGAGAAAGTCTGTTATGCATTCACCGAACTTCAAGTAAGTAATTTCGGTGTAGTCAATCGAAGCAAAATCTATTCTCTGACATTGTGTGTAGGATACGGCAGAGGGAGGCCGTTGGGATTCGGCCCGCACTCGAGGATCCGTTTTGAGGACCGTCCACTGCTGGATCTACTCCGAAAAATACTGCAAGGACCTGTTACTGAAGACGGAGAGCTACTGGTCAAGATGCCACAATACGCCCGGTGCAAACAGTATCTCGTGCCATGCATGTTGAGCTATGCCCATGCAGGACTAATCCCCTTTCAGCTCTTTATGTTAGAGTGTGACAAAGGCCTTTGGCAAGCTAGCCTCTCCTGGAGCTTATAAGCTCCTCCTTAGCTAGACTTCCCAGTCTATGCCTTTTCGTCCTACTCAACATTAATGGCTGTCATAATGGTGGAGTCGATAATGGCAGCGGTGAAGATGGAGCCCATTAACTCATCAACCACGGCAAGCCTTCATATCACATTCTATCTCTCTCGCCTCGCCTGTAAGGCCCACTATCACCTCACCTCATAGTCGTCTCCGCAACCCTCAATCCTCCACATCCCCCATCCCATCCTCCCCAATCGGATCCCAATCCGTAACCAGATACTCATGACACCCATCCAACCTCTCCACATCCCCCTTTTCCAACACCATCCCCTCCTTCACCTTTTCCACATTCTCTGCAATCCTTCCCCTATCAACACTCTTCGGCAAAGTAACAAACCCATGCTGCAAGCTCCACTGAATAAGCAATTGCGCCCAAGTACAGCCATACTTGCTCGTCAATTCCTTCACTACAGGGCTCTTGACACGCATAGCTCTCGCCAGTGGCGCCCACGCCTCCACCGCAATGTCTTGCTCCTGGCAGTAGGAGATGAGAGACGGGCGGTAGTTCCAGGGGTGGATTTCGATCTGGTTCACTGCCGGTTTAATCTTCGTTTCCTTGTTCTCCAGTATCTCCTTAATCTGTCATTTGCATCAGTACAGCCGTCCTATCTCCTCTACTCAAAACTTCCAAAGCAACAACTTTCCTCCCACAAATCTCTTCAAATCAAGATTCTTGCAGTGTGTAGAAAATACTCACGTGATTAACCCCAAAGTTACTAACCCCCACCGCCCTCAACTCCCCCTCTTCAAGCGCATCCTCACAAGCCCTCCAACACTCCTTCCTAGCCTTCGAGCCCCCATACGGATTATGCAGCAAATAAAGCTCAATATATCCCAGCCCCGTTTCTTGCAAACTTTTCTTAATCGCCTTCCTCGTCGCATCATACGACTTGTTCGTTTTTAGCTTTGTCGTGAACCAGATATCCTCTCTCTTCAAGCCCTTCGCATTCTCCTTCGAGTTTAGGAAGGAGAGGATGCCTTGGCCGCAGGCGCGTTCGTTGCCATACCTGTGCAAACCAATCAGTACATCAACCATGAACAAACAGAACGAGAATGGAAATTGAAGTGTTGATTGGGATGGTGGGAACGTGTTTGGTAGATCTGGAATCTGAAGTTCTGAACTTTGGAATTGGGAGGTGATGGGGGGAGGGAAGGTACCATTCTGCGCTGTCAACACCCCGAACTTTGGAATTGGGAGGTGATGGGGGGAGGGAAGGTACCATTCTGCGCTGTCAACACCCCGATATCCAGCCTCCAGCGCCCATTTCACGGCATTGACGGTTTCGGAACCTGCATTTGCCATGTAAACACCGAGCTGGAGTCGGGGCATCGCAAGGCCGTTGTTGAGCTTGATTGTGCTTTCCAGCGATAGCTTCTGCGATTCGGATGCCATGCTGTTTGAGGTGGAGTTGTGGCGTGAGAATGGGCGTTTGTTTTGGGTTTGAAGCAGAAGGGGAAATGGAAATGTGAGGGGAAGATGTGAGGAGCGAGGTCTTGTGTGACTGTGGATGAGGGATTTGGGGAGTTGGAGTCTGAAAGTGAAGGGACGAAGTGACATTGATGTTCCGGTGGTGGTGGGGGTTTTGGATGTGGAGGAGCTGGGATGGAGCAACGATGCACGGCGGTTATGTCATAGGCGAATGTTTCGATGAAGTCTTCTTAACTTAATGACAACGAGTCAATTCACTCAACTAAAGGAACTTCGCATATCAATAATGGTACCTAGTTCTCAGATTGAGGGACATTCCAGATCAAGGAATAAGAATTGCTTCATGAGGCGAAATCCAGGAGGTGTGAGAGGGGTTGGTAAAGTATTCTTGATTCTCGAACAAAATTAGCACAAGACAAATCACATAGCACATCACTAAAAAGAAGACCATGAGTACAAATAGAAACTGCAATTATTCAGTTCTATGTCTGAGTATCATCTAAAATGGTACTCAGGTTACAGCTTTCGTGCTGCATCAACGATTTCCCCATATCAACCCAAGTAATCTTACAAACTCCATCAATGCCAGCCTATCCTACAAACATTGTCCCATACCAGGTCAAACTCCTATTGCGATGCATTCTTGAATGTACCAATCATCACCAACTTATCCTCGGTAAGCTCCGAACGGGTTCTGCTGAACTTGCGATGCGACTCCAAAGGGAGTCGGCTGCTGCATTTGCTGGGCTCCGCCGAAGGGGTTGGCAGGCTGAGGTTGCTGCTGGGCTGCGCCGAATGGGTTGGCGTTCTGCTGCGCTTGCATTTGCTGAGCTCCACCGAAGGGGTTGGGGTTCTGCTGCGATTGCATCTGCTGGGCTCCGCCGAAGGGGTTGGCAGGCTGAGGTTGCTGCTGGGGTGCGCCGAAGGGGTTGGGCTGCTGCTGCTGTGCTCCGCCGAATGAGTGGGCGGTTGCTTGCTGCTGCTGCATTGGCTGACCGAAGGCATTGGTCTGCTGTCCACCGAAGGTGTTGGTCTGCTGTTGTCCCCCGAAGGCATTGCTCTGGGCGAGAGGGTTCGCAGCCGGTGCCTGAGATCCACTGGCCGTGCCGTTGGCAAGTGGCACGAAGTTGGGATCCAAGATGAGGCCGCTGTCCTTAGCCAACTTTGGTGCGAGTGCAATCAATAAAGCTCCGGCGGCTGACCCGATAGCCGCTCTAACCGTGAAGCTAACGACGGCTTCTCTCAGTGCTGCCTTCGCCGCCAACCCGTAGAACTTAAGGAATCGGTCCTCGTGGCACTCAACCAAGGCTCTGATGACGATACTCTGCGTACCAGAAATCTGGTTGTCCGGCGTGTTGACTATGGCAGCGACGGATTGCCAGTACATCGATGGCGGGTAGGGGTTCTGCTTGGACGGAGAACGCGAGAAGTCTCGAAGAGAAATGGCGCCATAACCGGCTGCGAGTCCCGTCATTCGGTCGAAGTGTTTGGGCTCGGAAACCCATGTATCTCCCTTCTTAAATCTCCAGCCAAGACGTTGCCTGCCTTCTTCCGTCTTGTCAGTTCCTCTAATACCGAATAACACAGGGCAGTTGGCACGGAACTTGGCGATCATGATGTCGATCAATGACTTGCCACGCCACAAGAAGCCGGGGAATGAGAAGATCGTTACAGCGACAATGCCAATAGGCTCCGCAGCCTTGAGCTTGACAGAGGCCTCGCTCACCAATTGCGCGACGATGCACTTTGAGAACACGTTCAAGAGGTATAGGAAAAGGGCTGGCAATTCCTCTCCGATCATGGAGTCGCAGGGCGAGCCTTCCACAGGGGCTCGTGGCTCGACTACGAAGTCGTTGGGGTCGATGCAGGGGCCTGGGTTTCTGTACAGAGAGGTGAGAAGGATTTTCCTGATCTCATCGACCTGTATTTCCATGTCAGTTTGGTTCTTCGCTGCGCCCTTGAGAGCCGTGGATCATTGTGCAAAGAAGGATGTAGGGATAGACTGACCTGTTGCTCGTTACCACGCTCCTTGATCTGACCGACACACTTGCGAATGGTGCGGCGCATCTCACCCATCATCACCTTGAACTCGTGGTTTCTCTTAGCATACTTGACACAGTCGTGGCGTAGGTTCTTTAGTTCTCGATGAATGTCCAGGTAGCGCGCAGTTCCCGGCAAGAAATGAGACGTGTCATTGTCATCTGCGAGAGCACCGGCAGTTCCATTCTGCAGGACGCTAGAGACACCGGGAGGTCCCTTGTCGTCGACGGTGGGGACAGGTCCAGTCTTTGCTTGCTCGGTAGTTTCCGCAGGTTTGACTTGGGTTGCAGATTGCTTGGGTGAAAGGGGAACTGGAGCAGGTGGAGCGGGCGCAGCGGCAGGCTTGGGAGCGGGCTCCGGGGCTTTCTGCTCGACCTTGGGCTCGGAGACATTCTTCTCGACCTTGGGTTCCGGGGCTTTCTCATCGAGCTTGGGCTCTAGGGCTTTCTTCTCGGCCTCGGGGGCTGGAGGAGGAGGGGTGGTCTTCGCGCGAGGCGGGGCAACGACCTTTGTCGCTTTCAATTTGTCCAACTCAGCCTGGAGGCGGACGCTTTCTTGTTCTTTTTCGATGCGGCGACGTTCCTTGCGCGCGGCCTTCTTCAAGTCTTGCTGCTCCTGTTGAGCCTTGTGGTCTTCGAAGGCGCGCAAAGCGAGCTCTCGGATGCGAAGGTGTTGCTGGCGCGCGGTCTCAATCTCTTGCTCGTGGATCGCGGCCAACGGGCTCGACATGGAGGGATCGGTGTACGACATGGTTCTTGTGAAGTGGAGTGAGTTCGTGACGGGGTATAGAGAGGAAGAAGTGCGTCAATCAAGCAGAGCGCTGGAACGAGTTCTCAGAGCTGGACGTGTAGACACGAGGTGGAGTTGTGTGTGTGGGAGAGAGGGTGGAGGAAATTCGGCGCCGCGAAAAGTGGGAGCTACGCGAGGCGTCGCAGCCAATCGGCCACAACAATAGCTGGCTCAATAGAAGTTGAAGCTATTGTCGCTTGAGCACAATGAGGTGGTTAAGCGCGCCAAAGCGCAGGCGGCGGTCGCGGTTGTGCAGCTATTCCAGCATGTAAATTTGAAGGCCGGCGAGGCACATCGGCAAGGCTGCAGCGAGGCTAGCCACTAGCGGCGGCTCGGCGTAGAACGGGCCGATGGACCTCTAGGGCGGCACGGATTTGGAGAAGCCAGCGCACTTCCAGTGCGTGCAGTGCCAGCGAGTTTCGTCATAACGCGTCTCGTGGCGACATACAGTTCTTCTGTATTGACTCACCCAACTAGGAATATTCCCAATAATTGAGGATATCTCCAGTAATTGAGGATATCCTAAGTGTCTGGAAACATTCTGAGTAACTGGGAACTGGTTACGAATAAGCAGGAGTCTTTCTAGTAATTGAAAATGCTCTCAAGTCGGAGATGAGCACTAGAACTACCACCATGAGCGCGTGAAGACATGGAAACATAGGGGCAGAGGGATGCATTTGAAGCTCTTGAACTTTTGAAGCAGGAGATATTGGCCAGAAGAATCGAAGATCAGGTGCCTCGAGTATTGATGTCACCACTTCCCAATCCAGGCTCGACATAGTTCTCGCAATAGGAGGCTTGCACAGTCTGGATGTTCTTGGATTGATGCAGCGACAATCAACTGGGGTAATCTAAGGAGATGCAAGATCAGATCTAGGTCACTACAAGCAATTCTCACATTTGAACACAGACTGTCTGTCAGGTGTAGATCTACAAACGGCTGCTGGAAATCAGATTGCCCTCGGAATGAATACGACTCCTGTCTCGCCTGTTCCGTCGCGCTCAGTCTCGCTCTGGTGGGCCATCTCACATGCCCTTGTGCTCGGGAATATTGGGCGTGGTATTATTGATTGCGATGGGACTTCACAAAGGTCTTGAAGAAGAGCATCGCCGCAAGCGAAAAAAGAACGCATGCACAAGACGCTGCTTCGTGACAACAGCGCATCATCCAGCTGCATCGTGTGGATTACAGGCAGCAAACACCTGCGACAATGGCCATAATTAAATACGTAGGAATGACGGCACCCGTTACCACTAAATAAATATCTTGCCCTCTGTCCAGTGTTGACGATACATGTATAGCCGGTCCTCTCGTAGCCGAGGGTCCCGCCTAGAGCCTAATTGGCCAAGCCAAGCTCGCACCACCAAAGACCGTCGTGCGTTCTTTCGCCAGAGCGCACCTATCTCTTTCCTTCCTCTTTGCCTGCTCCCACCCCGCGAACCCCCCTCAAGCTCGACACCCTGTCGCTCATCAACACTGCACATCTGCGTACCATCCGCTCCTGCTTCCACACCTGACACTCTCTCTTGCCTGAGCTGCCATTCTGCCTGCCCGACATCGTATCTGCCCGCTTTCACGGAACCAAGAGCACGACACCTCGCTCCGTCAGCCCATCCACTCTCCCTCCCCCTCCCCCTTCAAGATCCTCTCATTTGACCAGCTTCAGTGGATTGCGACCTCTGACACAAAAATCTCCTCGGACTGCCTACAAACACTGTGTTCAATCGCACCAGACGTGCATGAGATCCCCTGCTATCCCCAAATCATGGAGACCCAGCAGCAACAACAGCCAGCTCAGGCTGTGCAACAAGCTCCCCAGCCTCAGCATGGTGGAGTTGCAGGCCCTCAAGGCCGTCGCCTTCACATTGCCCATCGCCGGAGTCCTTCGGAGCTCACGCCCCTCATGAGCATGTTTTCCTCTCCCGGAAGTAAGTATTCCGTGCTTGGCCGAATCCATCCCCAAGTAGCTATGGCATCACATCTATCAGAGTCTTACCGTCTTGGATACAACGTGCTAATGTCTTTTCTACAGTGGAGCAACTTGCCATTCAGCAGCAGATCGAGCTGCTGCAACAACAGCAGCAGCAGATCCAGGCTACCCACCAACAGTACATCAACATGGGAATGATTCCGCCAAACCAGCACCTGGCCCCTACGGGTGCATTCAACCCTATGCAGCAGCAGATGCAGAATATGCAGCAGCAGAATGCTTTCCAGTTCCCACAACAGCTACAACAGCAGCAGATGGGTGCCCCCATGGGTGCCCCCACCCAACCTTTGTCACATCGCCGTAATCAGTCGGCACTCCCGAACATGGGCATGCAGGGACCCCCTCCCGCTCCTTCTTCGGGGGCCTCTGGATCAGCATTCGGTGACTTCAACCAGGCTAATGTCCAGAGCAACCGTGAGAACGTCCCTGCTGGCCGTGGTGGCCGAGGAGGAGGACCGCCCGGCGGTGGACACCAACGTCGTCATTCCCTTGCCCTTCCCGAAGCAAAGAAGGCTGCCGAGCTGGCGCAGCAGAAGAGAACCACCACTGGCTTCCAGTTCCCGCTTCCTGGTGCTGGTGGAGCCACTCCAACTGATTCTGACGCCGTTGGCCCTGGAAATGATGCCAAGAACGGTCAAGCTCCGACGACCGGAAATCATACTCAGCAAGCCTCCGGAGCGCGCGGTGGCCGTGGCGGAGGCCATGGTAGAAGCCAGAGCATGGCTGTCAACGGCCGTGGAGGCTCTTCAATGCGTGGAGGAGGCTCATTCCAGTTCCCACCTCCAATGGCAACTGCCGATGCTGGATCCAATGCCCCTAACAATGATTTCGCTCGCCGTGGTAGCGCCCACACTCGCAACGGCTCCCGCAACTTTGAAGGTAACTGGAGGAACTCCCAGCCCCAGAACCAGCAGCAGGACCAGCAGAGCCAAATGGGGAGCTTCAACCAGCAGGGTCAGGGATTCCAACCTGGCCACCGCAGCCGTGCTTCCATGAACACGTCGATCAGCTCCATGGGAGGCTTCCAGTATGCAGGCCAGCCCCAGCTTGTACAACTGCCCCAAGGCCAAATGGCTCTTGTCCAGCAGCCACTGTATCCTGGCCAACAGCTCAATCCTATGCAATTGAGTCAACTTCAGGCTCTGCAAGCTGCTCAGATGAATGGTCAAATGATGGGTCTCCAAGGCAGCCAGCACAACCCACAGAACCTTACGCCTCAGCAACAGCAGCAGCGTAAGACGCTTTTCACCCCCTATCTTCCTCAAGCTAGCTTGCCCGCCCTTTTGGCAGACGGCCAGCTTGTATATGGTATTCTGCGCGTGAACAAGAAGAACCGTAGCGACGCCTATGTGTCTACTCAGGACGGTCTTTTAGACGCAGACATCTTCATTTGCGGTAGTAAGGACCGTAATCGTGCCTTGGAAGGTGATCTTGTCGCTGTTGAGTTGCTTGATGTGGATGAGGTTTGGGGTCAGAAGCGCGAGAAGGAAGAGAAGAAGAAGCGCAAGGACATTACCGACACCAGAAGTGGGTCCGTCACCGGCGAGAAATCGCACCATCGTGACAACTCCACGAATGGGGATGACCAAAGCACCAATGGTGCCGATGGTGGCCTCAGAAGACGTGGCAGCTTGAGACAGCGTCCCACGCAGAAGAAGAATGATGATGTGGAGGTCGAGGGACAAAGTCTCCTATTGGTTGAGGAAGAGGAAGTCAACGATGAGCAGAAGCCTCTGTACGCCGGTCATGTTGTGGCTGTGGTCGAGCGAGTTCCAGGCCAGATGTTTTCGGGCACTCTGGGCTTGCTCCGCCCAAGCAGTCAAGCAACAAAGGAGAAGCAGGAGGCTGAGCGTCAAGCTCGTGATGGAAATTCTGGACGCCACCAAGAGCCTCGTCAACAGGACAAGCCAAAGATTGTTTGGTTTAAGCCTACTGACAAGCGTGTTCCCTTGATCGCTATTCCTACCGAGCAAGCTCCTCGCGACTTCGTCGAGAAGCACCAAGAATATGCTGACCGCATTTTTGTTGCCTGCATCAAGCGATGGCCTATCACCTCCTTGCATCCTTTCGGCACTCTTGTCGAGCAGCTTGGTAGAATGGGCGAGTTGAAGGTGGAGACAGATGCTTTGCTTCGCGACAACAACTTCGCGGCTGACGAGTTCTCTGACGCGGTTCTGCGTAGCGTTGGCTTGGAAGATTGGTCCATTGCCAAGGAGGATGAGGCTGCTCTTGCTGCTCGACGTGATTTCCGCGAAGAGCAAGTGTTCACTGTTGATCCGAATGGCGCCAATGAGCTTGACAATGCTCTTCACATCAAGACCGCCGCGGACGGAAAGATTGAGATCGGTATCCACATTGCCGACGTCGCTCATTTCATCAAGGCCAACTCTCTGGTCGATCGCGAGGCAAAGAAACGTGGAACTGCTGTGTACCTGATGAACAGATCCTGCAACATGCTGCCTCCCAAGTTGGCATCCGAGATCTGTGCTCTCCTCCCTGAGCAAGATCGCTTGACTGTCAGTGTCGTCTTCCAAGTCGACCCACACACTGGTACGATCAACGAGGAAGATATCTGGATGGGCCGCAGTATCATCAAGAGTGTCGGTAAGCTATCATACAAGGAAGTTGACACCGTCCTCGAAGGTGCCACAGACGTCAAGCTTCAGGCCACAGAAGTCCAGCACATCCAGCTGCTTCAAGCTGTTGCCCAGAAGTTCCGTAAGAAGCGTCTCGGTGCCGAGCTTGAAGACGTCGCTCCCTTGCGACTCATGTACCAGTTGGATGACGAGAACGTCCCTGTCGAACACAACATCTTCGACTCGACTCCATCTCATGAGCTGTTTGAGGAGCTTCTCCACAAGGCCAATTTCTATGTCGCTCAGAAGATCTCCCAAGGTCTTCCAGAGAAGGCCCTTCTGCGCCGCCAGAATCCTCCAAACCCGAGACGTCTGGCCACCTTTACTGAGCGCATGACTAAGATTGGCTACGAAATTGACACTGAGAGCAGTGGCACTCTGCAGAACAGCTTGTTCAAAGTTAAAGATTCCGACAAGCGCAAGGGTATGGAGACTTTGTTGGTCAAGTCCATGCAGCGCGCGAAATACTTCATTGCTGGCAAGACTGGTCAGCATCTGTTCCCACACTACGCCCTCAACCTTCCAGTGTACACCCACTTCACCAACCCTGCTAGACGCTATGCAGACATCGTCGTTCACCGTCAATTGGAAGCAGTCCTTTCAGAGGGCAAGATCGAATTCACTGAAGACGTGGAGTCGCTCGTCAAGACTACCGAAGCATGCAACACTAAGAAGGATTCTGCACAGAATGCTCAGGAACAAAGTGTCCACATCGAGTCTTGCAGAATCATGGACAAGTTGCGTGAGGATGCTGGAGGCGAGCTGATCAGCGTCGGTGTTGTCGTCTGTGTCTACGAGTCCGCCTTCGATGTTGTCATCCCCGAGTACGGCTTTGAGAAGCGCGTTCACTGTGACCAGCTTCCATTGAAGAAGGCTGAATTTCGCAAGAACGACCGCGTTCTTGAGCTCTACTGGGAGAAGGGTGTTCCTTCATCTGCCTATGTTCCCGAGGATGAGCGACCAAAGGCCGGTGCTTCCCAACGTGGTGCCAACGCAGTAGTTGCGGCAAGAGAGGCTGCTGTTGCCGAGAGAGCCAAGAAGGAACGCGAGGAGGCGCAGCGCAAGCAAACCGAGACTGGCACCATCTCTACCGATGATGTGGATGCTCTGTTTGACGACGAAGATGACAGTGCAACGGATATCACCGAAGGCCTGCAAGGTGTGTCTCTCGCTGAGCGCCCTACCCAGAGCGTGCCTCCATCTCCCACCAAGAACTCCATGGCTGGAAACACCTCTCTCCACCGCACCCGCTCCGACCCGCGTGTTGCGACTACCGACTCCCAGGATGCCAAGCAGAGCAACAGGGAGAAGTACTTGAGCCTCTTCACCTTGCGAGAGGAGAATGGCGAGTACATCCAGGACGTCACCGAAATGATGCGCGTTCCTGTCATCTTGAAGACCGATCTCTCGAAGAGTCCTCCGTAAGTTTCTCCCCATTACCTAGTGATCTCCAACCTGCTAACCCCGAATACCAGATGCCTGACTATTCGATCCCTCAACCCCTTTGCCCTCTAAAATGCCAATAGTTTGTCGTCCTTACATATTGCGATTGCCACACAATACCCCACACTCGTTTAGCTGGAAATTTGAAATTGTCGCATCCGTTACCGCGCAATTTTTGGGGAGGAAAAGAAAGCAAAAAGGAGAAGCGAGAGCGTGAAGGTCTAATATGCGGAAGAAGATTCCAATCTTGCATGCACATTGCAGAGTTATCCCCAAACTGGCGACCTTGCATCGATTATTAATCACCGCCACGTCTTTGTCGATTGTCTAAAAGTGGAAGCTCAGCGCGTTGGTATCTTAGGGAGAAGAATGCGAAGATGGATTGATTTGCTAGTTGGGAAACGGAGAGAGTGGCGGATGATATGCATATTGCACTGCACATTGGGGAGGAGTAGAGCAACTGTGTTATGCTAAGATTGCGAGGCTTACTCGAAGGGAGATTTCCAAAATACATTGCACGGGGGAAGAGAGAGTGGTTGGTGCAAGGTGGTGTGGAGTTTCTCCTTTGGGGCTTTAGCAGAGTGCATTACATAGGTAGGTAATTCGAGGGACTGGGCAATTTGAACTTTCTGTTAGATATGTACGAGGATGGGATCATGGTTTGGGCAGTGAGTGTGAAGTGATGTGATGTGTGTGTGTGTGTGTCTGTAAGTGACAAGCTTGATCAGCTTGATGTGGGAGAAGGGAGGAGTCGTATATGAGTGCCGGACACCTTCACCTTGAAGAGGCTGGTTGTAGCAAGTTGATTCAAAAAGAGGTTCCATACTAACAAGCTTATGCGGCACCCCGTGCTTCCGAACGGATGTTCCAAGCATGTGAACATCATCCCCGGCGTGGCAAGTACCCGATGAGCACTCTTTGATATTTGTCAAATATCAAAGAAGGCGAATTGCTGCGGATATGCGATTCTCCTCGATGGTCGTTCCGTCGCTGTCTGATCCACGCGTCCAAAACGCTGCTGACACAGCTTGGCCGTGACACAAAAGGCTTCGGAAGCCGCTGCCAACATTGAAGAGTGGCAAAGCCTCGAGCTCCCCGGGCCCCCACGAGCTGAACCAGTGATGCGACGATCCGCTCGCACTTTATTTTCATGCTTAATGGGTTTAAGCTGTGATCAGTGTGTGCTCGAGCAATGTGCCGGACGAACACCTCCTGCCAAGCTCGAGTGATGGCCGGATGAGAGGCGTTCCCGACACGGGTGGGAACTGGCACGGATATCGAAGATTTTCTGCCCCCTGGGCCATGGGAATGTGTGCTTCCAGCTTGCTGCTCCCGCACTCTTGCTGGTTCTTCTGTTACCTAGCCGGTTCAATCTGGCTCAATCTGGCGTCCAGCTGTTTTGGAGTTTTCTGTTTTTTCGGATGCGTATACTTCCATCATCGGTACTGACAGATCCATTCCAAATGTGTAACATCCCCATCCTCGGGATCTCACTTAGGGCACAGGCAAAGTCCAGGCAGGTGTATAGCACAAGGAACCTGAATTGTATCTTCCTTGGCATTTCTCCGAGATCAAAATGCTTGTCTTCTGCCCTTGAACTTTTCTCTTTCTTCTCCACGCGCTGGTTCTGCTCAGATCTGAGATCATTACTCTCACATTCATTCATTTCTCGTGTGGCAGTGCCTCCAGTCTTTGAGAGACGCTCTTTTTTGTTTAGCTTTATTTTTTAATTTCATATCCGGCTGGTCCATTCACTTTCTGTTTCTACGAGACTACGATTCGATACGATACCCTTTCTGCCTTTACGAAGAACCTCGAGTGCCATACAAGACTCTTTTTTCAAACTAGAAGTCCCTATACCTCGAATCAAGAATCCCTTGTCAAAGACATCGATACCACCAAGCTTTCAAGATGCCGAGCTTAAGAAACCTTCTTGGCGCGGTGGTTCTCGGATGCTCAGCAATCCACGCCCTCCCAACAGCCTCAAAACACTCTCATCCCAAGCTTTCTCGCCATGAGATTGCCGCCAACCACCTTCTCAAGACCCGCCAGGCTCTGCCCGCCTTGAACGATGTCGACATTCTGCAATTGTACGTCCCTTTTCCCCCATCTTCCTCTTCCCCCTTTTCCTCCCTCTCAGATCCCTTCCCCTTCCTCTCCAAAAACACCCACTAACATCCCCCAGCGCACTAACCCTCGAATTCCTCGAAACCTCCTTCTATCAACAAGGTCTCGCCCAATTCCCCGCCTCCGACTTCTCCGCCCTCGGCCTCGACGACCAAGCCATCACCGACCTGCAGCAAATCGGCCAAACCGAAGCCACCCACGTCGAAACCCTCCTCTCCGCCATCGCAGGCCAAGGCATCCAGCCCGTCGCTCCCTGCACCTACAACTTCGGCTTCACCGACGCCGCCTCCATGGTTGCCACCGCCTCCGTCTTAGAAAACGTCGGCGTCTCTGCCTATCTCGGCGCCGCCCCCTTAGTAACCGACCCTTCGATCCTCGGCGTCGCTGCCTCAATTGTGACTGTTGAGTCTCGCCATCAAAGCTTCATGCGTCTTGTCAGCCAGTCAGTTGCTGTACCATCTGCGTTTGACACTGCTCTCGGTCCAAGAAATGTGTTTGGACTTGCTGCTGCGTTCATCGATTCGTGTCCCGACACGCCCTCATCTCTCGACCTTGGCATTTCACCTTTCTCCTCGCTCACCGCCACCGCCCAAAGCACTTCCCAAAGTCTCGCGCAAACTGGCGGTTTCAAAGGCAATAATGCGCAGATTGGCGATTTGCTGATTTTGAGCTCTGATGTGTTGGGTAATGCTGCTGGGAATGGAACGGCGAGTGCGAGCGCTGCGAGCGGAAACATGTTCTGTGCTTTCACCAACGGCGGCTTGCCAGGTGGAAGCGTTTTCACTCAGTTCGATGCCAGCCAGGGTGGATGCACTGTTCCTCAGAACCTTGCCGGTATCACGTACCTGAATTTGGCGAGCGAGGCGCCGACGACGGGGGCACTGACGGATGATATTACGTTGGCTGGGCCGATGGTGTTGCAGATTTCGTAGTTTTGCAAGAGAGCAGTGGATCTAGCGGTCGAGGGTAGGTAGACAAACGGGCTGGGTATATCCAAGGGACTTGGAGTTTTTCGAAGGATTTTCTTTTCATGGGTATGAGGACAAACAAGGCTTGGACCTTGGAATAAGTGCTGGTTAGGTAGAAGCCGATGTCTTCTTGGATTTTGAGATAGGATCTGAGACCGTAGGTGACTTCTATCTATGTGCTCATGACTGAGAACTGACTGAGAACTGCTTCCCACACCACGACGGAAAAACGTAAATGATGAGTGTCAAACGATGACTGTCAGAGAAATGGATTTTTGGGGGGGGGGGGGGTTTATACTCGCACTAGTGATGACGCACGGGCCCTTCTCCCCCAATGGTCTTCTGGGAGGAAGGGGCGAGGCAAGACTGACTGACTCTCTTGCTCCGAAGGTAGGCGCGATTAGTGCTCTCGACCCATGGCAGACAAGAACACGCTTGCTCCTAACACTGCCCTGAGCGGTCGTTCCATTGGGAGGGTCGCTGAATACTGCAACACCTACTGAGTTGGGCTATCTAAGAATTGAGAAGCAAGCGCTATGGTTTAGGCAGCAGAGAATTCTGAGACTTGGGGTATATCACTGGAATCATAATTTTAGGCCATATATTATTGTGAGATTGCATGGGGAAAGAGATCGTGTGTGATACAAGACTGAAGCAACAGTTGAGAATCTGAATAAGTTCTCCCAGACTCAAGAAAGGCTTTATGAGACTGAAAAGCACAGCTGGACGGAATATGCTTAATTTCCAATGAGATGATAGCTCGATGCCGAGCAGGCTACAGCAAAATAGAATATATGCAGTTCTATTTGGAGAAGGCAGATTGCCGATCCATGGGGAAGGATGGGTTTTCGGATTATGAGACAGAACTTTGGAGTGCATAGCTGATGGGACTGTGCTAAGAGGAAGGAAGGATTGTACTCTTTGAGGAAAGACGGGAAAACCAGGGGTCAGAACTAAGTAAGTACTCATTCGCACCGTGACCCCGAGGGTGATGGGAGGAAGGAGCGAGGGGAGGTCGATGGTTTCCAAATTCCAGTGCTTGCCGTTAGTCGGCGAGGTCGGCAAGCTCGGTTTTGCTCATGTAGCGCGCGCTGATTGGTAGAATAAGCGAGCCATGCGCAGTGCCAAAAGTGCTCGGGCGTATGTAGGATGGGTTGGCGCGCATCCTCGAGCGCAGCATCACAAGTCTTTAGTCTTTACAGTCACGAGTACAACACAGTACCACGTTGTTTTCAAATGGCAAATGACAATTGTGTAGTCTACATGGATTCTAAACGCTAATTCATCTCGCCCCGTTGAAGCAAGATTTTTCCAAATGTACAGACATGCACAACAACAGACCGACTCTCTTCCTCCTACAATGATGCTGGAACTGAATTTCAATAACGCCAGTGTACACCATCTTGTTGGGACAACTCGCTCATTTCATAAACATGATTTATCGTGGACTGGTTCGTGGACTTGAGCGACGAAGGGTGAATTCTTAAAAAAGAGGGCGCCAAGTTGGTCTCGAGCCGGAGCCAGGTTGATATTCGGATCAAGGACAATAATGGCGAGAGGGGTCGGGGAGATGGACGTGGGTAAAGGGCGAACTCAACATAGACAGGCGAGGCGGACATATCATCGTACAAAATCGACAGACGGAAAAACAAGAATTCACGAGGCCATTAGGGAGGCGGATGGTTTCCGCAGTTTGCACGTTCGAAGATGCCGCGAGTCCGATTATTCGACCGGGACCGCCGTGTACGATGAGAAAGCGACAAAAATTCTATTCTCGGATTTTATTGTGATTTTTGGGGGGATGACTATGATACAGTACAGGCAGCGGCCGTGAGCAAGGTCGTGTGATTGTGCGCGCGCTTCTATCTTTTGAACGGCCGCCGAGTGGTCGACGACGAAGGTGGCCGAAGGACTCGCTATGCCGCCGCAGACTGTGATGGATGAACACCCAAGCGGACTGGGGGCACAGTGGTGGAAGGTTTCCGTCTCGTCCGAAAAAGAAAGAAAGCTGAGCCATTATCATAGAGCGTAGTCGGATCCCTTCGCGAAGAAAGACGCCAAACCCATAATTACCGGCAATGCTGCAGCGGAAGACAGAACAAGGAAACGTGAAGAACGCGAAGTGTTTGTGCCTGGACTTTTTGGTTGCGAAGTTGAGAATACCGAGCCCACGCCAAAGCTGAAAGCACCGAAGGCAAACTAGGAACATCGAAAGAAAGCCATAATGCAGCCCCTTCAGAGCATGTGTACGATGCGCAAAGGTGCTTCTGCAATGTGCCAAGATTCTCCGAGAAAGCCGCATGATGGTTCCAACCAAACGCCGAGAGGACATAAACCGCAGATGCTGGGTCCACCGCGATATCGACATTGCGTCCGAGTTCCGCATTCGACGACTTTTCATCGGATTAAATCGAAAAGAGAATCGTGTCAGCGTAGACCGGCGAATCTTCGAAAAGCCATAGATCTCGGGTCGTAAGGTGTGTATGCCTGAGAGCATCCGTGGACTAGGTTGAACGAGGGGTATGAACGCATGATCGATGCGAGGTGCCGATGCGAGATGGTCAAATGAGGTAAAAAGAAAGAAACGAAGACGCTCATCGCTCGAGCTCCTCCTTTAGGCTGGGATCCATCATGTCTTGAAGTTTTTTGCGGCTTTTCAAGTCAAGTGCCCCGTTTCTCCAAGTTGCTTTGAGCTTATGGAAACCTGGGCGCCCTAGAGAGGGGTCTTCGTTTCTGACCAGGTCCACATAATGGCGGGCAAATATATCGGGAATAGGCTTTTTTCGGTTGAGAACCTCGTCGTAGAAAGTAATGAGATGATTGATACCACCCATGAAGTTTCGTTGACTCGCATCTTCAAAAGCAAAACGCCGGAATTCCTCATACATCTTAGGGTTGAAGTTTCGAACCAAGAAGTGTGTCCAGAAACCATAGAGAAGGTTCGTTGCAGCTCTGTCACCATCCGCCGGGTTTTGACGATAACGGATGGCGGAGTTGTAAACAGAAAGATAAGACGCAAGCGGAGCAGATTCAGGCATTGGTCTTGCATGATGTTGGCCCTTGAACCACATGACAGGTGGAGGGGCGCCAGAGACAAAGCGAGGAGATGAAGTTTTTTGAGTAACACAAGGCTTGAAATCTTCAGAGAAGCTAGTGTGGCCTATCAGCACGGCTGCAGCGGCTTGTTCTTTCGATTAGACATACTTTTCGGTATGGTTTGGCTGTCCCGGGGAGACCATGCCGTTCTTCAAAGAGTTCGCATCAATGGAGCCATTCGAGAAGGTTCGTGCAGAGTGCTTGTCGTGGACACCCTGGTCCTTTGCAGCGCCAGTTTTGGCATAGATGAGGTTCAACTTCTCCACTTCACTGTCTGGAAATGTGGTCTCAGCATTGTGGTAGCTTGCAACGGGATTCTGCGGCTGTGCAGGAGCGAAGTCTGGTACGGCAGCCGAGAGAGTAGTCTCCGAGTGATAGGCGGTTCCGTTCACACCGTTGGTAGGTGCCGGAGCTTGGTACCCGGTAGGGAAGACTGCGTAACCAGCTTCTGGGCCATTGCGAGAGAAGGTGGGTGGAGACATTGGCTGCTGGCTGGACATTGCATGACCCATGGGCATGGCCTGAAGACGATGGTATTGGGCTGGTCCGGAAGTCCTAGCACTGGGTTCTCTCTCCTCGAGATTGGGGATAACCCACTGGTTCCAGCCCTCAGCTCTGCGCACACGATCAAAACCATCATCCCCTGTGACGATCTCGATTGTCTCGGAGTCCTGGCAAGCGTAGCGCAAGAAATTGATATCATCAGTCAAAGACTTGATCCTCTTGAAACCAGCAATAAATGACAGGAGAACGAAGCCCTGTGAATCCATGCGCCTGCGAAGGAATAGATCTTTGCACAAGTTGTCGATGGAGAAGTAGTATTCCAACTGCATGGTCAACATACTAAGCAGAGCGGACTGGTCCACAAAGGGTGTGTAAGGAACGGCGCTCATAGCTTGCATGGCATTTTGGTAGTCAAACATGGGGCCGGTGGTTTGCAGGGTAGCCATCTGGTGTGGACCAGCGCCCGCATTTGCAGCATATCGCGAGTAGATCCCATTACCGTTTGGAATCGATTGAGACCTTGAACCACCTCGGCCTCTTGGATGTCCAGTGCCGAAGGATTGAGCGTATGGCGACGGTACAGATGGACTGAAAGGAGCCGCGTTCCGGATCGGATAGCCGTTCTGTGGCTGTGCACCATGTCCGTTTGTGAAGGCATGCGGGTTGTGAGCCTGACCATTGGGGAAGTTGCTGTGGTTTCCGCGGTTGCGGTACCCACCCCGACCACGCTCCTGGCGGCCTTCACCGCGGGGCTGACTGTATGCTCCGTTCTCCTTCACGAAGCCACCATTCTCTCTGTAATGCTCGGACATCTGGAAGTTAGACTCGCTTCGCCTATCACTGACGCCAGACCTTGTGTACATCGCTTCAGCAGCAGAGTCACCGGGAAGATCGGCCTTCGACGAAGCCTTTCCAGACTCGACCTGCATCGGCTGCAGATCTGAGGAGTCCAAAGCAGTCTGGGTCGCAGCTGAGCCACGTCTGGCATCGTTGGACTGAACCGGTTCGCCTTTGGTGCTGACACCGCTGCTTTGCTTCGGCTTTCCAGCATTGGTAGATTTGATAGACTCATGAGCGTTCTGGTGGCTGTCAATACCGCCGCGCTTCGTCATGCTCGGAGGTAACGACGTTGCACGGTCGCCGGTGACGTTCTCGCGTCCTCTTTCACGGACATCTGATGGGCTGCCACGAGGCGCAGTTGATCCCATACCCTTCTCCACACCATTGCCAGAAGCGCTCCCATGACCCATGCCACTACCACCTCGGCCACTTGAATCGCGGCCGCCTCGGGCGCCTCCTCGACCTCTGCCACCTCTGGTGGGGACGTTCGGTGTCTGAAAAGTGACCGTAGGAACGAATGGTACCTTAACCCAGCCTTTCTTCTCGGCAGGCTTATTCGAAGCAGCGTCATTGCCGTCTTCCGTCTCGTCTCTCTCCAACCTCGACTGAAGCTTCTTCTTCTCTTCTTCTTTGGCGGTCTCGGGGGTGGGCCATGAGAAAGCGTCATCAACCGGTGGTGGTACCTGGCTCGTAGAGGGGTTGGTGTCTTTCTCGGCGGCTCTGCTGCCCCGAGCGGCACGCTTGTTGGCATCATCTTTGCCCTTGGCATTGCCATCTGTAGACTTCTTGGTAGGTTTGTTCGCTGATACCTCCTTCGCCCCAGGTGACGACTTCTCACCATCATCGCGCACTTTGCGTTTGGTATCTGGAGCCTTCATGGCATTCGGCGAACCATTGGCACCAGCCTCTCGTGGTGGTGTGGCTTGCGGAGTCTGAGCAGGCTTGGCCTTTGCAGTAAAAGCTTGTTGCCTCTGCTTCCAGATATTCACCGTCGGTGGTGGAGCTGCGACAAGAACTTCCTGCTTCACCTCTTCTTCTTTCTCTTTCTCCTTCTCGCCATCCTTGTCTTCCTTCTTGCCCTTTCTGTTCTTCTTGCCTCTTTTGCCTTCGGCTGGCTCGGGGGAGCGATCTTCAGCGGCCGAAGCATCGGACTGTTTGTCCCATGCAGATGGCGCAGCATTGCTTTGTGCACCTGTATCATCTTCCTTCACTGCGGCGGCCGGAGTGACAGTAGCCTGAGCCGGTGAAGTAGGTTGGGAGACGGGGTTGGCGGAAGCAGATGGCGCGGCATCTGATCCATTGCTTGTGGATGCTTTGGGCTCTCCATTGACTGGGGCCTCGGTACCGGCGCTCGCGTGATCACCAGCATCAGAAGTAGAAGCTCCATTCACCGAGGCCGAAGAGGTAATCGAGGCTGAACCAGACTCCCTTGGCGTGTTCATACCGGAGGCGACTTGGCTGGACACCGAAGCGGAAGTAATGCTCGAAGTGGCCTTGCCTTTGGCGGCCTGAGCGTATGAGAATGTGGCAGCAGGCGGGCCATCGGCCTGCGGTCTGACTGCGGTTGTAGACATGATGAACTATTTCCTTCAAAAAAAGACTTCGTAAACGGCTGGAGGCCGCGGGGTATCAGAATGCTCGAACGAAAGTGACCGAGGAAAGAGAGGCTCTCCTAGTCACAGGCAGTCCGGAGAGGTGCTGCTAAACCTCCCCGCACAATGAGGCACAAGAAGCAGCCAGAGGTCAGCAGTGCGACGAGCTGGCAAACACCAAGTGCTTGATCGCAACGAGAGGCCGTTGACACGTGAAGCTGCAGAATGCAGGACGAGCGACTGCCACAGGCCTTATGCGGGCGTTGGGTTTGTGAGGCGTCGGTCAGGGTATCACGTCCAATGCGGTTTGACTGGTGGCGCAGGGTGCTGGCAAGTGCTGTATTTCAGGAACAAGTCAGTCTCGCGAGCTGGCAGGTTTGGAGGCGAGGGCACGAGGATGCGCAGGCCTGGGCGAAATTGACGATGTGGGAGATGCGCGAATTTGGAGAAAAAAAGTTGGCGCGGCCGGCGCAGGGCTGCGTGTGGGGGGTACGAAGACTGGACCAGCGGAACAAGAAGCGACTCACCTCGGCTTTGCTGGCAAGCGTTCGGGCAGCCTGTCAATGGGACTCGTTTGGTCGTGGGCTGGCAGTTCGACAGCACAGTGAAGGTTGGCTGGTCGTCGTGTCGATTCCCAAAGTGGCAGGGCAGGGCACAGAACAGATGGAGTCGCGGAGCTTTCGTGCCACAAACGGAGGCGGAAATAGCGGCAGCTGAGAGATTCAGGCTGAGACGCTGCGGCCCGGCTCCAGGCTCGATCAATAATGGTGCGAGCGCGGGGCGAGGAGACGACAATTGAGCTCAAAAGGCAGGCAGATCTCGCGGGCAGACACAGCGGCGACAGACTGGGAAACGGCTCGGTCTGCTCTGAAAAGAGATGACTGCTCGAAAATTAGTTCGTCGTTAAGTTTTGCTGTGCTGTTTCGGTTGCCCCGGCTGAGCTCGGTCTCGGAGGCTGGCGAGGCTGGCTTGATTCTGGCGCCTTATGCAAAATTCAATTCACCTTATTTTTGGCGCCTTTTGTGCGGCAAAGAGATGAAAATAATGCTTTGTCAATCGACACGCCCTTTAGCCAAATTACAGGTACCCAAGAACCACAACCACCGTTTGCTCCTGACTCTCCTATTTCCCCGTCCTCCGACCCTCTGGCTGGCCACCGAGGTCTTATGAATGGCAATTTCGGTGCGGTCGGCGGATCGCTATCTCGAAATGTGCGTACTCAGAAAGCTGACGGCGCTCTGACAGACTACTACCGACTCTCATCTCTGCCTGTGGACTCCCCACGATACGATTTATGGCTGGGGAAGTTCGTGACGTAAACTTCAAGTTCCAGTCACGCTTGGACACCACAGCAACGACTGCCTCCATGGACGACTCGAGCCTTTTGTCCAGCCTCCCGTGGATGTCAACATTCGACATCTAGCAGTCAACATTGCTTCAGCAACTGTGCTTCGACTCTCTTGGCTCTACGAGTACCTTTGGGCCGAAAGTCCCTCGGCCACAGTTCCGCTTTAAGTAACAGCCTTATCGCCAATATATCCGGCTATCATGTCCGCCAGCCCAGTCTGCTGCTCTGACACCTGTCTTCGAGAACATGTTCACTGTCCGCAAAAAGCAAAAGAAAAAGATGTTCCGGACTCCGAGCAGTAGCACAGCCACAAGCCTGAAGTCTCACGTTTATGATGCTCTTAGTGCCATTCGTACCGCTGCCCTCGGCCTTGCTTTTGGCTGCGAAAGCCAAGTTTGTTTAAGTTTCCGCCAGCCACTGTTTGTATATCGGTTCAATGCCCATTGTCGAATCATCCTCGCTGAGCGGCTGAAGAAAGCTTAAATACAACGGGAGATCCTTCCCGAGAACGGAAGATCAATTGAGAAGATCTCAAGCTTTGAGTTTAATCACGTCCCGCTCTCAAAGAGGTCACGTTCAGTTTCTTTCAATCATTATTCGCCCCGAATAAAATCTCCTTCCGAATCATTTCAACGCCGGCTAGCACCGAGACCCGAGGAGGAACTCGCTATGTAAAAAGGAAGTCCTGGAAGTCCTATTACTGAACAACAGAGAGAGCTCGTAATGAAGACATTGCTGCCTTCGGCCGGAAACATGGACCCGATGAAAAAGTTGTATGAACAAAACTGGATGCTTCAGAAAATGCACAATGAAGAATCGTCTAGAACAAGATAGAGGTAAGACATGGTAGGCATGATTGCAAGTTCGGTAATCAGGCTGAGAGGAGTTTCCTATTTACAGCAGGCCACACCACTGAGACTCAACGCAGGTTGAGACCTTTTCGTGAATGGTGGTACCAGGTGGCTCCACAGCTCGTGGTGATATTCTTGTGGCCACGACTAAGTGAGACTGTAACCCGACCGACCGTATAGAACCAAGGGTCCAAGGGATTGAAGGAAACACGGCTGCTCTCAATCTCTGGAGTCGCTTTTATCTACCTTAGGTACTTAGACGGATCCGACTAACCTTGGTCAGACGACTAGATCCAAAATGTTTGAAGTAACCCAACAGCAACTTACTGGGAAGAATGAAGACAACTCATAATTAGTTAGAATTGGAATTTGCTACAATCCACCAAATTGATCCAACTCACGAAAGTGAAAGCCAATTGTCAAGTTGGTCACACAAGAGTTGTTGAAACTTGAAAGAAAGTTGGGCAACGCTCCTAGTTCGCCGCAAGAAGTCAACTGTCAAGGACCGAGGAAAGAAGGAGAATGTCCACTGCTTCTCGAGTCCAGAGGCGATATATTTGCGTGTGGCTAGACTACTATCCTCCCTCAGTCCATTCTGATCCTTGGTTCTGAATGCCCTCACCTCCTTCGGCCTGTTCGGCCCCGCTTCACCCCGAGGAAATCCATGGAGAACTTTCGAACATAGAGCCATGCTTGTGTCTCGCTGGTAGCACTATACCGTTGCACCGTACCATCCTTTTCTACCGCTAAATTCCTAGGTAAGTTCAGTAACTCCGTCCAGGTCTTGCGGTGGTCTCCGTATAATATTGGGTGAGGAGAGAGCTGTGCAGCTTTATTTTTCTTCATCTCCGGCCATCTCTTGGAATCATGAGATACAGTTCTCGGCTCTGTGCCATCTAAGAAGATACATCTGACGTTACTTATACCTGAGAACAAGTTTTGAACAGAGACTGTGGTGTCCATATCACGCAATGGTCAGTAGTGAGCAGTTGAATGTGAGGATATGTGCTAATTTTATTCTCTCAAAGCCCTTCACGAGTCAAAAAAAGGCAAAAAATTAAAAGAGCAAAAAGAATAAAAGAGAATCGAACCCTACCTTATACATCCAACGACTCTTCCAATCATGGCAGGTCATGACGCTTTCGATTGAAAGTCAGTTGCAGAAATTAGCATATGTACCACTCTCAACCAACTTTCCAGCCGCAAGATCTGACAACGCCCAATAAAGGACACTTCCCTCCCTGCACATAATGTTGGTAGCAGCCATGATTCATCCCTACTGTAGGTAACATCCGTCTTCAAGAACAACAGACCAACTCCTGACGATAGCGTGGAAATCCCCTTCATCCCGGCTTCGAACCTGGCCGCCGAGTGTCAAGACTGAAAGCTCAAACAATACCGACCAACTCTTCTCCAGTTAACTCCCGAAGAGAAGTTGCGAAACTGGAAATAGCAGACACAGATGATTGTCCTCACCAAGTCTACAGGCACGGTATCAGCATCTCTCAGCCGGCTTTCTAAAATGTCATTGACCACATCTTCTGAAATTTGAAGACCACCCTTGGAGTCTCTTAACCCTTCTATGCGGCTCTCGATTCCCCCAACCAACAGTCAGTATTGCCGGTGTCCTCGAACTTACATACAACGTTCTTCATCCCGCCTTATTCATCCCATCTCCTATCACCCCCAACAACCATTATCCCCATCCCTCCCAATTTCCCCTCAGTCTAGGCAAGTTCTCGCTTAGCTGCAAAAGGGGGTGGGCCGTGGGTCAAGAGCCAAAAATCCATCTGTAATTTTATAAGCGGTTATGGGCTCTTTAGCGCAATGGTTTCTGCACTTCGGTGTATGTTTAATTCCATGGCTAAAGATACAAGTGCCCAGGTTCGATCCGCTTTACTGGGAAAGCAAAAAGAAAATAAAGTGTCGCAGCTCCTAAGACGGGTCTGGCTGGGGCGTACGTACCTTTTTTTTTTGCCTTTGTTGCGTACTTTTTAGGCCTTTTTTCCACTTACCTCCCTCCCCCCCTCCCCATCAACACCAAAGATCTCAGATCTACCCTCCACCGCTCGCGACCCGAGTCAAAGGAAACCCACCAAACCACGCGCCCAGACCCATAAACATGAAACGCCACTAACCGCCCAAAGATCCCAAAAATCTCTCATGGACTCGAATATCTCATCGCCACACAAGACACACAACTTCCCCTCGCCTTCAATGTCGTCTGTCCATCCTTCCCACACCGTCCGGCATCCCGCATCCCCTCTACACTCGTCCCTCCCACCCGTTCCCTGTGCCCACCCGCCTTGCCACATGCTTCTTCCTTCCCCGCCAGTAAGCCCTTCTCAGATCCATCTTCTCAAATCATTCGCAGATCCATCTGACATCACCAGCCCGTCAACCGGGCGGCCAGAACTCGCAACCCGTCTCCAGGCTGCAGTGACACACAGTCTCCCTCTTCTTGCTGCCAGATGACTAGCTGCTGTGAGAGTATCAGACTGCCGTGCCGCCCCAAAAATCTCAAGAGTATCCACTTACATCCAGCCATGCTGCGCGCGAAACAACCAAAACCAGGTTTCCGCACTCCCGCACTTGTCTAAGATCTCGGCATATAGCTGTCAAGATCTAGACGGGAGGCATACTGCGGCAGCCACATCTACTCCAGCATACGCATCAACATCGCATCTGCATCGGCTTTGCCCGTCTCGAGGTCAAGGTCGGCTTGCATGGTGTAAGCTCAGCTCAGATGTTTCGAACGTTTGACAAAACCGACGTACCGCCAACCAGCCGTTAAATCTGTTAAGAAATATGGGATTTATGCGCAGCCGCATGGAAACTGGAAAGTGCAAATGGTCTGATGCCGTTGAAGAATGGGGGCACGACAGGTTGGGGAGTTACACAGACACAGTACACGAGCTTTGGCCTTTGAGCTTTCAGATGGGAAATAGTGCAGGTCGTGCCGGCCGATGAACGGAAGAACTTCAGGAATCTTGTGGAAACACTGACAACTCGTGGCCTTGTGAAAATGGAACCTATCTTCGGACCTACGCTGATACTGCATGCTCGATTGCGTGGACGGTGTGGCGCATGCTGTGTTTGAAACCTCGTAGACTTCGGAGACATACGAGGAAGCACTGCCTTGCTACGACAGCTTAGCTCTATTCTTGAACCTCGAGCGGAAGCTTGGGTATGAACTGGGTCACCAAGCGCGGCTGCATGCAGGAAGTGAAAGATTCCGAGGACTCGGTTATACGGGATCTCGTGAGATTCCTTTCTGTGATTGTACATGAGAATATTGTATGATACATTGGAGGCTGGTACTCGGAACCACGCTAAGCAACTAACAACGCTGTTCAAGTACGGCTTATACTGTGCAAAACGTGCTGGGATCCAGCGACTTCATAGGCTGAAATCCGGAAACTTCATACTAACAACGGTAGAACCGTTCATCCTGTCATCCACGCCGCAGCTCTCCTAGCTCCAAAGGTTGTAGCGAGACGGAGGCCACTGGAGCCCATGGGAAAGTAACTGACTAGATACCATGTAAGGCACGCCAGTTGGATGATTGCCGAAATCAGCGTCAAAAAGGGGCTTTGAAGCTTGAGGTGCCGGTAGCGTCAGTAAAGATAACACAAGCCAACAGCGAATGAGAGAGCAAGTTCGACAAGATAAGCTGAAAGGTACTTACTCCTAGCGCAAAGTAGAGCGTAAGGGCGATGGACCCAAAGTATGTTGCGGAGAAGGGGAGACGTGGGGTGGAAGTCAGATGCTGGATGTACGTCCACGGGCCCATCATGGCGGCCCATGATAGTAGGAATAATAGCGACCCGAGAGACCATCTAGTTTGTCACGCGGACAAGTTGATCAGCCTTGGTACTTGGAACGAAGGAGCTAGGTTCTCCACCGGCGACGAGCCATGACGCAATAGTAGGGAAATACAAATACATTCTCGAATGCTGAAACAAGATAGGAATGAAGCTCCGTATCCTTATCGTTGATTTTTAAATGCATATTCTTTTTTGCTGAATGCGGATAGTTGCAGCAGCACAGGTCTGGAGACAGCCAAGCCCTCAGGTGATAGCGGAGAAGTCGGGAGGTGAGGGGAAACGAAACACTTTCACTTACAGTATGGCAAACTTGCGCGGTCGCAGTGAAAGAACAGGAAATAATGCGAAACAGATTACGAAGCAGGCGAGGGCGCCTAAGTTGCAACCTGAAAACACAAGCAGCCGGTCCCATCTACTCACTATACAAGAGGCAAATCAGTCAGTGGCCTGTCACAGAGATCCAAGGCTAGAGAGGTTTAGGAGCTGCCTGTGTGGCTGCACGTCCCACATGGTCTGGGGGAGCTACCGCTGCAGGGCTTTGGAAGGGCAGAAAGTAGTCCAACGACGTTGTGGGCGAGGGATTATAGTAGACGTTGACTCACAGGTATACCAGCCCTCCTCCTCCTCTCGCCTGCTCGGCGCCGGCAGTGGAGCACCAGGGCCTTCTGTCGTGGGGAGACGTACATATCCATCACCAAAGGGGTTGAGTGATTGGATGGAGGACCAGAGGCCGGTCTGCTGAGAGGTATTCACAGGCACATCCGGATCGCGCCGTGACCAGCCCAGCGAGTTCATGGAGTCTCGGAAAGATGCTGAAGCCATATTGTGCGGGTGCAAGTGGAGGCGAAGTCTGTATAGCGCGAGGAGTCTGCTCGTGTATCTGCGCCCTCTTGCCAGCTATGTCTGGATAGAGCAATGATGTGTTTCCGGGGCAAGTCGTGACCGAGGCGTCGTCAATATAAAGTGGGGTACGGCGGTACGAAGATCGACGGCAGCTAGAGGGGCGCTGGGGAGAGGGCAAAGGTGGCCAGTTTCAAATACTGTAGGTGCTGGGTGTTTGGCAAAGTGGCAGGCGAGTACCGTTCGCGGGCGTTGGACAGGTAGTCGGCAGTAGTGGCCGAGAGCCAAGGTGGGCGTTCTGCCGCTGTCTCCTTTCGCAGCTACCGAAGTGGTACGGGCAACTTCGCAGGGGATGTCGTGCAGATGATCCGCGCTGCAGAGACGGAAGGGCAGCGAGTGCGGCGGCCTCGCAGACGGCCAAAGGTTCAACGGACGGCAGAGGGGCGGGGGGGGTGGGGGGGGGGGGGGGGGGGGGGGGGCCGGGGGGGGGGGGGGGGGGGCGCGACGCCGCCGGAGGTGCGGGGGGGGGGGGG